>SNQJ01S0015417.1:70098-82103 GCA_010110895.2 Picea sitchensis | reverse complement strand
TGCTGAAATAAAAGTACCATAGTATCATAAGTCTATCTCTCAAAAAAAATGGGAACTGTTGGCGCATATCATATGCGTCCTCCCAGGTCGCCGAGTGCGGACTATAACTATCCCACTGGACCTTGACCTGATCTACCGTTCGACGTCGTAACTATCGAACACGATGATCTAAGATGCGGAATAGCTCAGCCATGAGCACTCCCTCGTCCGATACCTACAAGGAACTCATGTCAATCACGTGTGTAGGATCACTAATATAATGTCTCAAAACAGATACATGAAAAACATCATGCATATGCCTCAAAGAATCTGGCAAGGCTAGTCGATAGGCCACGAGTCCCTTTCTCTCCACAATCTTGAAAGGTCCCACGAACCTAGGAGAGAGTTTAGTTCCCTTTCCAAACTTGATCGAACTCTTATGCAGTTTAACCCACAAGAAGACTCGATCGATGACCTCATAACTACAGTCGACTCGGTGCGCATCGGCATAACTCTTATGTCGATCCTGCGCTTCTTTAATCCTTTGTCTTATGGTTTGCATTTGCTCTTCCATTTCTTGGATCACTTTTGGTCCCACCAAGACCCTATCCTCAAGCCGATCTCAACTCAAGGGCGTCCGACCTGGTTGCCCATAAAGAAACTCAAAAGGCACCATCTTAATGGTGCTTTGGTAACTGTTGTTGTAAGAGAACTCTACTAGAGGCAAGAATTCCTCCCAATGCTTTTGTTGGTCCATCACGTACATGCGTAAAATGTCTTCCAAGGTTTGGCTCGTTCGTTCTATTTTTTCGTCCCTCTCTGGGTGATATGCAGTACTAAGGTTAAGTTGGGTCCCCAAGGCCTCTTGGAAACTCATCCAAAATCATCCAATAAACACTGATCCTCGATCGGATATAATCTTCTTAGGAACGCTATGCAGCCTCACAATCTCACTGATGAAAACTCTCACTATGTCAGGTGCCTAATATGTCGTATGCACAGGAATAAAGTGATCACTCTTCGTTAGAGTGTATACTACTACAAAAATCGAGTCGTGTCTCCTTGCCATCAGTGGAAATCCAACAATAAAATCCATCGAAATAACTTCCCATTTTGATTCTAGAATGGCATGTGGTTGAAGTAATCTTGTCGGGTGTCTATGTTCATGACGCAACCGCACTACCTGGAGCATGACCTCCCTTCCTCAGGACCTTCTTCCACTCAGCCCGAAGAACTAAATGGTTCTTCTACTTCCCTATCGGGAAGTCTGCACCCACAGTTCTCTTTGGCGCCATCCTCCCTTCTCTACTTTCGGAGGATCGGAACTCGCGGCTTTCGCAAGTTCTTGTTTTCTTGCATGGCTCTCAAATCCCCAAGACCCGATATGTTAGTCAACGTTGACTTCCTCTCTCTTTATCAGACTTCATCTCTATCACGACCTCGCTACTCACAATACCAAGCCTTCGGTTTTCCAACTCCCAACTCGCGAGGTGCTGAAACGTCGATGCGCACATGCGAGTTGACTCTCCGGCGATCCCTTATCTCGTTGAAACTTCGGACTTCGTAGAATCGTGACTTCTAACACCGAATATTCAAGACTTCTCGCGGTGAGGTCCCTATGACTTCGCACCACCTGTACTCCACTCCTCTGATTCCCGGTGGCCCACACTGTCTACGAAATCCCCGAGATATCGCGTGTCGCAATATCGTGATTCCTGTTACCGAGTCTTGGTCACTTTTCTCACGATACCCCGATAGGCGATCTCACGAATAATCCAATGTCCCCGTCTGAACTCTGAATCCCTCAGACGTCTCCCATGTAACTTCCTTGCACCTTTTCGAGATCTAATGATCCTCGGAGTTTCGTGAAACCTCGACAAAGGATTCCAACCGTCCATGCTTCCAAATGGACTTCTACGGAATGGACCAAGTACTTCCTCCATGAAAACTTGTTCACCTGCACGCGAAGCTTTAACACTTGATCGAACACTTCGATGCACAATCCCTTTGTGCAATTTCTCGACAAATTCGAAGGTCTACCCCTCCTGAGCTTGTTCTCGATTATTTGAATCCTTCTGAGAACTTCTTGCGCGCACTCCTTGCGAAAAATCTTCAACAACGCCTAAGTTTTGAAGGCACCCGACTCTGCGCACTCCTGCAGTAGCAGTCTTTCAATACTTTTCTCAGAATCGCAACTTTAAGACTTTTTCCTTGGCCTGCGCACTCCTTGCATGACATTGTGCCTAACTACACCTTCGAATAAATGAGAACAAAAGCTAACTCTAAGTGAACCCTTCTGTCGACGCACTCCTTGCGGAAAAATTCGACTACACTCCTTGCAGGAATCCTCAAGCTCAAATAGAGAAACAATTGGAACTCATTCCATCTCCCTCTCAGACTTCAATTCAAACATGAAATCACATACACGACATATAAAAGAAATTGTATGATAGGAAGCAAACATTCATGAGAAAAACATCAATACAAAGAAACAACACAAAACCATGGAACTGAATTAAAGCTTTCTTTTTATTAATTCAATATCTGTACATGGGTGTTCTTCATACAACTCTCTTCTTTCTCTTCTCTTCCTGAATGCTTAAACAACATTACAATTGATACAATGAGGGTGTCTATATCTGTTTTCCCTCTCGAACTCTAGCTATCAAATCTAGAATTAAATTTCTATCTAACTGCATTAAATCTATTAAATGTCGTCTATCTACCTAAGGACGAGAGCTATCTGCTTAAGGTCCAATACAATATACAAAGTACGCTTCATTAAATCCACACATTAATGTTTGTGCCACAATATCAAGGTGTTTTCAAAATTTGTGCTAGCGTTGTCCAGCTGTCTTCTGCTTCCGTGTTGGCTCACTTTATGTGTTGGCGATGCTCCTGCATCATACTCCCTGGCTTGAAAATTTTCATGGGCTCATGTCCATGAGCTCCTTCACGGTTTGTCCATGCTTCTGTACCATTGCTTCGGTCTCCCAGCTGGCATATTCCACTGGATGATTCTTCCACTTGACCAGATACTTAATGTATTCTTTTCTCCTGGTCTTCCTACCCACTCTCTTGTCCAGTATGCATTCCATCTGTGGCTTTTCTGCAATCGGCATCTACTTCTGCCACTGGACTTCTGGTTGTTCATCACTTCCATATTCCTCAGCCTTATATGGATATAATTCTGAGACATTGAATGTCAGAGATATCCCGATGCCATCCGGTAATTCAATTTCATATGCATTCTCTTCGAATTTCTTTAGGAATCTGGAAGGTCTGATTTTCTTCATTTTCAGCTTGTTGTATGTTCCCCTTGGGAACCTTTCCTTCCTCAAATGTTCTAGAACTAGATCGCCAACTTCGAACTGAAGTTTCCTCTGATGTTGATATTCTCTACGCTTATACTCCTGGTTTGAATCTAGCAGTCACTGCCTCACTCTGCTGTGAAGTTATTTCATCTCCTTAGCAAATTCTTTCGCGCTAGCGCTGCTAGTCACAGTTTGTTCTGAATCCCTCAGTTCAGATACTCCTCTTGGTTGTGTCCCATACACAATTTTAAATGGACTTTTACCTGTACTCTGATTCATCGAATCGTTGTATGCAAACTCTGCATGTGGCAACACATTGTCCCAACTGCTGTGGTGCTCTGTCACCAAGCTTCTGAGTAAGTCTCCCAGACTTCTGTTGATCGCTTTTGTTTGTCCATCTGTCTAAGGATGATAAGTAGAACTAAATGCCAAGTTAGTTCCTAGCTTCTTCCAGAGTGTCCTCCAGAAATGTCCAATGAATTTCGTATCCCTGTTCGATACTATGCTTCTCGGCAATCCATGGAGTCGAATGACCTCCTTGAAAAACAAATTTGCAATGTGAGTCGCATCGCTGGTTTTCTAGCATGGAATTAAATGTGCCATCTTTGAAAACCTGTCCACCACCAAAAAGATGGAATCAACACCCCTCCATGTCCTTGGCAATCCCAGTACAAAATCCATGCTTATCGCCTCCCATGGTCTTTCTGGTATGGGCAATGGTTGATAAAAACATGCATTCTGCTTCCTCCCTTTCGAATGCTGGCAAATTCTACAATTGTCAACGAATCTTTTGACATTTGCTCGCATGCCCGGCCAAAAATATGATTCGCTCAACTTCGCGAACATTTTGTCATGGCTAAAGTGTCATGCTAATCCACCATTGTGCTTCTCTTTCAACAGGTTCTCCCTCATGGAGAAATTTGGAATACACAGTTGATTGCTTCTGAACAACAATCCCTCCCGGATCATATAATCTATCCATGGACTTCTGTCTCTGAGAACTGGATTCTCAGCTGCTTCATATGCTTCCCCAAAATCTGCATCTGTTGCATACATGTCCAGGAGATTTTCAAAACCCATCGTCTTTACTCGGAACTACTGTAGCAAAAAACACTTCCTGCTCAAAGCATCAACCACTTTGTTAGCAGTACCCGAAATGTGTTTAATCACAAATGTAAAATTCTGCATATACTCTACCCATTTTGCATGTTTCTGATTCAACTTCTCTTTTTGACTCACAAACTACAATGCATGATTATCACTATACAATAAAAATTCTTTCGGGACCAATTAATGCCTCCACTTCTTCAATGCCTGTATGATAGCATAGAATTCTTTAGCATACGTGGATTATTTCAGCTTCGCCTCATCCAACTTCTTGCTGAAATATGCAACCGGCCTGTCTTCCTGACTCAAGACCTCTCCTATGGAAAACCCACTCGCATCACATTTCACCTGAAATGTTTTCTGGAGATCCGGCAACACCAATACTGGTTGTTCCGTGATCTTCCACTTCAATAGATTGAAGCTCTTCTCCGCATTTGCTGTCCAATGAAAATACTTATGTCACTTCTTCATTGTATCCATCATCGCTATGCTAATCCCACTGAAATTCCTGATGAATTTCTGGTAGAAACTAGCCAAACCATGAAAACTTCTCACCTCGAAAATATTTCTCGGTGATGGCCAATTCTTGATCACTTCTACCTTATCCAAATCCATCCTCAACTCATTAGCCGGAATAACAAAACCCAAATAAATGAGCTCTGTCTTCATAAATGAGCACTTCTTCATATTGATCAACAACTTCTCATACTGTAGCCTCCTCATCACAATGGCTAAATGCTTAAGGTGTTCAGCCCTTGTCTTACTGAAGATCAGTATATCATCGAGATATACGACGACAAATTTCCCGATGAATTCCATCAGGACTTCATTCATCAACCTCATAAATGTACTTGGTGCATTCATCAAGCCAAATGGCATGACTAGCCATTCATATAGCCCTTCATTTGTCTTGAAGGCTGTTTTCCATTCATCACCTTCCCTCATGCGAATATGATGATATCCTCTCTTCAAATCAATCTTTGAAAAAAACTTTGCACCGCTCAGGAAATCCATCATATCATCCATTCTCAACAATGGAAATCTGTACCTGATGGTTATCTTGTTTATTGCTCTGGAATCGGTACACATTCTCCAGCCTCCATCCTCCTTTGGACTGAGTACTATCGGAACAACACACAGGCTTAAAATTTCCCTGACCAATCCCTTGTACAATAACTCCTGGACCTGCCTCTTGACTTCTTCATTTTCTTGCGGCGTCAATCTGTACGCAGCTTTGTTTGGCAAACTAGCCCCTAGTATGAGATCAATGTGATGACTCACACTTCTCATCGGTGGCAACGAACGAGTTAATTCATCCACTACGATGTTAGTGAACTCTTCCAACAATTCATGAATCTCATCTGGTAGATCATCCACTCTAGTGCTAGTCAGAACAATTCTCGGCTTTCTGACAACAAAGAATTGTGGATCTTCTCTATTCTCCATCTCCGTAAGAAGTTCCTTCCCACTCATGAGAAGTATTGTATTTCTCGATTCTAGTTTTACTTCTTTATATTTAATTGGAAGTAACATATGTGTTCTTCCATTCTTCTCCAAAGTATACGTATTCATCTTCCCATCATGAACTACGTTTCTGTCATATTGCCATGGTCTACCCAGCAATAAATGACATACATCCATGGGAATGACATCACAGAGTACTTTATCATTATATCCACCTATCTTGAATTCAACTAAACACTATTTAGTGACACTCACCTGATGTCCCTTCTGTATCCATGAAACTTTGTATGGACTCGGGTGATCAGTTGTCTCCAGCTCCAACTTTTCCACCATCTCGGTCGAAACAAGATTATATGTGCTACCGTTGTCCACAATAACCTTGCATATCCAATCCTTGGTCTTGCAAGTTGTCTGGAACAGTCTGGTACTCTGAGCTGAGTCCTCCATCTCTTTCCCAGGTGTTAAGAGAGATTTACGCATCATCAACAACCTTCCGCCTTCTGTGTCTTCGGTCTCAACATCCTGCTTCTGTGCCTCAGTGATGTGAGCTTCTATGATGTCCTTCTTTTTCTCTGGACACTCAAATGACCTGTGCCCATTCTTCCCACATGTGAAACATGTGATTACTCCTCCTCGACCTCTTCCTCTACCTCTAGTATGAGGAAAAGTAGTTGCGTCATCATAATCTCCCTTCTGCTCATTATGTTTCCCTCTCTGTTCAATGTATGGCCCTTTCTGTGAGGTACCACCTCTTTCAATTTTACCCTGAGGCTTCTTCCATTCCTCCTTGGGATTTTGGAATTTCTCCTGGGAAACTGCCTTGCCTCTGGGCTGACTTCTCCCTCTCCCTCATTGACCTTGCTTATGGCTCATCTTCTCTTCCGCTTTCAAAGCCATTTGGTAAGCATCTTCTACCATCCTGATAGTAACCATGCTTAATTCATCCTGAATGTCGTATCTCAGACCATTCACATATCTGGAAACCTTCTCATCATTGCTCTCCTGATGACCTTCTCTGATGTTCAGTTGATAGAATTCCTCAGTGTATTCTTTCACTGTCATCAGCTTCTGTCTCAAGTTCTACATTCTCCTAAACAGAGTAATTTGATAGTCCCTTGGGATGAACTTCACTTTCATCTTCATGATCATTCGATCCCATCTTTTGATCTTTTGCTTACCCTTGGAACGTCTATCAGCTTGTAGCTCGCCCCACCACAATGCTGCATGTCCCTTCAGGCACGTGACAGCATGTCTGACCTTCTTATCCTCTTCGATATCTTCGTAATCGAAGTAGGTATCAAGAGCTCTAATCCAGTCTAGTATCTCTTCTGCATCCAAGTTTCCCTCGTAAACTGGAATGTCCATTTTCGCCTTCTCCCCCATTCTGGCGATAGATTTTATCAACCGCTCAGTTGATGAATCCTCCACTACAACTTCCTCCTTGCATTCAGCCTCTATCTCACCATTGGAATCACTAATATCCCCCACACTAGCTGTGCGTCTTTGGGTTGTTTCCATCTCCTCAAGTCTTGCTCGAAGATCTCTCATCTATCTATCCATTTCTAGATTTCCTGTCGGTCTGCCTCTTCCTCTCACCTCCCTGTCCTCTGGGTCAGGTGACTGCCTTTCTCTTCTGGGAAACATGGTGAATTTTCTCTCCCTCTACTACATAAAACAAAGAGTTAACCTGCTCTGATACCAAACCTGTCGCAACCGCACTCCTCGGAGAACGACCGCTCTTCCTCAGGACCTTCTTCCTTTAGGCCCGAAGAACTCAATGGTTCTTCTACTTCCCTATTGAGAAGTCTGCACCGACAGTTCTCTTCGGCGCGATCCTCCCTTCTCTACTTTCGGAGGATCGGAACTCGCGACTTTCGCAAGTTCTTGTTTGCTTTCTTGGCTCTCGAATCCCCGAGACCCAATATGTCAGTCAATGCTGACTTCCTCTCGCTTTATCGGCCTTCAGCTCTATCATGACCTCGCTACCTACGATACCAAGCCTTCGGTTTTCCAACTCCCGACTCGCGAGGTGCCGAAACGCTGATGCGCACATGCGAGTTGACTCTCCGGCGATCCCTTATCTCGTCGGAACTTCGGACTTCACAGGATCGCGACTTCTAACACCGAATATTCAAGACTTCTCGCGGCGAGGTCCCTATGACTTCGTGCCACCTGTAATCCACTCCTCTGATTCCCGGTGGCCTACACTGTCTACGAAATCCCCGAGATATCGTGTGTCGCAATATCGTGATTCCCATTACCGAGTCTTGGTCACTTTTCTCACGAGACCCCAATAGGCGATCTCGCGAATAATCCAACGTCCCCGTCTGAACTCCGAATCCCTCAGACGTCTCCCGTGTAAATTCCTTGCACCTTTCTGAGATCTAACGATCCTCGGAGTTTCACGAAACCTTGACAAAGGATTCCAACCATCCGTGCTTCCAAATGGACTTCTACGGAATGGACCAAGTACTTCCTCCACGAAGACTTGTTCACCTGCACATGAACCTTTAACATTTGTTTGAACACTTCGATGCACAATCCCTTTGTGCAATTTCTCAACGAATTCGAAGGCCTACCCCTCCTGAGATTGTTCTCGATTCTTTGAGTCCTTCTAAGAACTTCTTGCATGCACTCCTTGCAGAAAATCTTCAACAACGCCTAAGTGTTGAAGGCACCCGACTCTGCGCACTCCTGTAGCAGCAGTCTTTCAATACTTTTCTCAGAATCGCAACTCTAAGACTTTTTTCTTGGCCTGCACACTCCTTGAACGACACTGTGCCTAACTGCACCTTCGAAGAAATGAGAACAAGAGCTAACTCTAAGTGAACCCTTCTGTCAACGCACTCCTTGCGGACAAATTCGACTGCACTCCTTGTAGGAATCCTCAAGCTCAAATAGAGAAACAATTGTAGCTCATTGCATCTCCCTCTCAGACTTCAATTCAAACATGAAATCACATACATGACATATAAAAGAAATTGTATGACAGGAAGCAAACATTCATGAGAAAAACATCAATACAGAGAAACAACACAAAACCATGGAACTGAATTAAAACTTTCTTTTTATTAATTCAATATTTGTACATGGGTGTTCTTCATACAGCTCTTTGCTTGCTCTTCTCTTCCTGGATGCTTGAACAACATTACAATTGATACAATGAGGGTGTCTATATCCGTTTTCCCTCTCGAACTCTAGCTATCAAATCTAGAATTAAATTTCTATCTAACTGCATTAAATATATTAAATGTCGTCTATCTACCTAAGGACGAGAGCTATCCGCTCAAGGTCCAATACAATATACAAAGTGCGCTTCATTAAATCCACACATTAATGTTTGCGCCACAATATCAAGGTGTTTTCAAAATTTGTGCTGGCGTTGTCCAGCTGTCTTCCACTTCCGCGTTGGCCCGCTTTATGTGTTGGCGATGCTCCTGCATCAGTTCAACCTTTACCTGTTGACACTCTAGACATTTGGCCACATAGTTTACTATGTCAGCCTTCATTCCCTTCCAGAAGAATAAGGGTTTAAGGTCTTCCCTCATCTTCATGACTCCCAGGTGAGCCATGTAGACTGCTCTATGAGCCTTGCTCAGGATCAACATCCTCAACTCGTCGTTTGGCGGTACGTAAATCTGACTTCTAAACCTCAATAACCCATCACTATCAAATGAAAATCCCTCGTATCGTGGTACCATCATGGTGTTTTGTCCGATAAAACCCCTGACCTCTTTGTACCAGTCATCATCACACTGTAAAGTGAGAATCTTCTCACATAGATTCATCTGAAGAGGCAACACCGAAAAGATGCGTGGCCTCTAAATCAAAGCATCTGCCACTCGGTTCACCGTTCCTTTTATGTAAGTAATCTCAAATTCGTACTCGCTAAGAAATTCCGACCAACGTCGTTGTCCTGCATTCAGGTCACCTTGCATGAAAATATGTTGTAGTCCACAATGATCAGTCTTTAATTCAAATTTTCATCCAACAAGCTAGTTTCTCCAAACCTTCAAGGCATATACGATGGCTAATAACTCCAAATCATGCATCACGTAGTTCTCCTCATGCCTTCTCAGTTTCCTCAAAATGTAAGAAATCACTCGTTCGTCTTGCATCAAGAATCCGCCTAAACCTTCCTTGGATGCGTCAGTGAATACCAAGAAGTCTTCATCCATGACAGGGACTTTTAGTATCGGCGTTGTTTTCAACAACTCTTTAAGCCTCCGAAATGCTTCCGCGCATTTCTCAGTCCAAACAAATTTCTTGTTTTTCTTTAGCAATTTTGTGATCGGATTTGCTATCTTCGAAAATCCCTCGACAAACCATCGATAGTATCCTGCTAAACCCATAAAGCTATGTACCTCCATGACATTCGTTGGTGCAGGGCATTCCATAATATCCTCAACCTTGGCTGGATCCATGGAGATACCTTCGTCGGAGATGACATGCCCTAAGTAGTGAATCCTCGATTGATAAAAAGAGAATTTGGACAACTTCCCATAAAATTTGTGCTCTCGTAGACACTGTAGTACCAAGCGCAAGTGCTCGTCATGCTCCTCTGTCATCTGAGAGTAGATCAAGATATCATCAATGAGTACTTTGACGAACTTGTCCAAGTACTCATCGAACACCCCATTCATCAAACTCGTGAATACCCCTGGGGCGTTTGTCAGTCCAAACGGTAAAACAATAAACTCGTAATGTCCAAATCTCATCTTAAAGGTGGTCTTAGGGATTTCATCCTCCTTGATCCGCAACTGGTGATACCCTGATCATAAATCGATCTTGGAGAACACCATCACACCCTTTATTTGATCGAACAGATCATCAATTCTTGGTAAGGGATATTGATTCTTGATCGTAGCCTTGTTCTGTTGACGGTAGTCAATGCAAAGCCTCCATGATCCATCCTTCTTTCATATGAAAATAACTGGTGCACCCCACGGTGACACACTAGGTCGTATCAGTCCCAGGTCCAACAACTCATTCAGTTGCATTTTCAGCTCTTGCAACTCCGGGGTCGACATCCGATAAGGTGTTCTTGCTATCGGTTTGGTCCCCGGTTTCAGGTCTATGGTGAAATCCAATTCCCTCTCCTGCGGCATCCCCGATAACTCCTCTAGAAATACGTCCGCAAACTCCTTCACCACCAGAAGGTGTTCTAGACCTTCCGCTACTCCCTTTTCATTTAGCGCGAGGATCACATAAAGCTTGCACCCCTTGCGCATACTCTTCTGTAACTGTAAGGAAGAGACGAACCTCAGGGATACTCCCTGGTTTCATCCTACAATCACACGTCTCTGTCCTTCATCATCGACCAAGCTCAATCATTTTGTCTTACAGTTGAGTATTGCCTCATACGATTCCAACCAATCCATACCAATCACGACGTCATAAGATCCTAAGATCGTGACGTACAAGTTGACCCTCATGACAAACTCTCCCAGGTTAAGGGAACAACCCGTAACCTTTCCTCCAACATTTTGTTTGGCACCTGAAGCCATCTCTATGAAGCTAAACTCGTCCTGTTCGACTGTCTTTACCTTAATCCTTTTTATCGCTGCACCAGAAATGAAACTCTCAGTAGCACCTGGGTCTATCAAAATACTAAGGGTCTGGTCAGTGACAGTACCTATCGTCTCGAGTACAGTCGACTAGTGCTCTGCCTGGCAGTTATTCACCACCGCATGAATCTGATGGGCCTTGCCCATATCTCCCACAGTAGTGGGTCCGGCTGATCCAGACACTCTAGTCCTCTCGACAAGATAGTCGCACTGGTAGTGTGGCTGCCCACAGGTCCAACACCCCTTCTTCGGACCAGTAGTCCTGGTACCTGAAGTAGAAGATGACGGCCTATCGGCCTGGAACCCAGGTCTGTACTGTTGAACACGCCTAAACTACTACTGTTGCGGGTGACGCTACTGTTGATGTTGTGGTCCCCGATAAGGTGCCCGTTGTTGAGGCGGTGGTCATCGGGGTGTAGTGAAAGTGGATTCTCTCTGGAAGCCACGATATCCCAGTGTATGTCTCACTGGTGTCTGATGTTGCGGTGTACCAGATGAACCCTTCCCTACTGGTCTCACTGGAGTCCTGGTCTGACCCCCACTGATAAGCCCCTTCTCTGCTATGAGGGCCTTT
>SNQJ01S0015417.1:23619-34677 GCA_010110895.2 Picea sitchensis | reverse complement strand
TAATTTCAGATAATAAGCCTCTTCGAGGGGGAAACCTCCTTTTACCCCACTTAAATGTTCAAGTACAAGATGATTCAAAATGGAAATGTCTCCTTGGTATATATAGGAGACTAGGAGGTATAATTACAACTAATGTCCTAAAGATGACATAAATAAAATAACATTACTAATATAATATGCCCGAATTAAGGGGTAATGAGCCAATATTAGGGCTTAACATCGACATTGTTTAAATTCCAAGTTTAGTTTCAAGTTCCTTTGACATTTATAGTCTGAGGTCTATTTACCAAACTGGATATGTATTACGTATTGGTAGGAATTCCCCGTACAGGGTTGGAATGATATCTCATATATCACAGACATATCTTCTAATATTTCCATAATTAAATCTATACACAATCAAGATGCATAGAGAGTTTTATTCAATGCTTACAGTTAACCAGTAAGGGTTTATTCTACAACCTAATCTATTTCCACGGACTTTTACCAAACAGAATAAAACATTAAAGTTTAAATAGATGCATTCTATAAATCAATAATTCAAACAAAAATTGACCATGAAAAGGCATAGATAGACATATCTGAGAATTTTTTTGAACAACTAATGGAACAACCAAGTTCCTCCCAACCGTAGAATAGTCAGCCAAACCACTTGTCTTGTTCACCCCCTAGCCTAACCATGAATCCATGAGGGAGAACTCAGAACTCCTCCTCAACAATAGTCCTTCAGTTTCAATAGTTTCTCCTTGCCTCACACTCAACAAGTAGTGTTCATAACAGAAAGAGATAAATTATTTCCCCAACATACTAGGTAGCGTCCTACCTCCTCCCATATGCTATATATCGAAAAACATTTGTGCCTAGGTATTTTACCCCTTTGGGAATTTTCACATCTTTCTAAATACATGATTTCCAGGGGCTGCCAACGGCCAAATTCTTGGGTTTCCACGTGTAATAATCATCTCTGAAGTAGTTCCAACATGTTCCCCACTCATGGAGTCATGGTCAGATGGTTCTAACCTAGTTGTTCCATTTGTCCATCAACAATAAATATAAAATATTTTATTTCATAAAAGTGTCATAGTCAAGTAGTTAGTTGGGTCAAATCAGATTTCTTCCCAATAGTCATAATCATTAATTACAATTAACTAAATTCGAAATTTAGAATTTCCATAAATGGAAAAAAAATTCCAATTTCGAATTTACCAAAAACAGAAAAAATTTCCTATGAAATTTCAAAATTTAAAAATAATTTATTTTTGGAGATGTTACATCCTTTCCCCCTTCAATAAAACACTATCCTCAGTGTTTGTTCCTTTATTGGAATAGGGTTGGATGATATTTCTGCAAATCTCCCTCCAACTACCAATTGGCCTCCTCAGGGCTAAAGTGCTTCCATTGCACTTTTACCTGGTCGACGACTCTGTTCCGAAGTGTTATTTATCTCCTATCCAGAATGCATAGAGGTTTCGCTTGGAACTCGCCTTCAGGTTCCACTTGCACCAAGTTCCAATTGATCATATGAGTAGGATCATAAACATAATTTTTTAACAAGGAGACATGAAATACATTATGAATTTTTAGATTCGCAGGAAGTGCAAATTGGTATGCTACAAGTCCAATTCAAGATAAGATATCGAAAGGGCCACAAAACCTGGGTGCCATCTTGGCACATTTCCCTAGATTTAGTGAAATTTTTTGGGCTTTGAATTTTAAATAGACGTGGTCTCCCACTTGAAATTCTAGGTGTCTTCTTTTCTGGTCCGCGTAACGTTTATGTCTGTCCTGTGCCTCTTTTAGGTTATGTTGTACTTTTCTTACTGTGCTCTCTATTTCCTGGAGCATCTCTTGTCCGACCATGAGTCTGTCAACTGGGTTATCCCAACTAATCAGAGTCGTAAACTTTATGTCGTACAGTACTTTGAAAGATATCATTTTAGCCGAAGTTTGGTACCCATTGTTGTATGCAAATTCTACCAAGTGCAGGTAGTCTTCCCACTTTCTTGGTTTTGTTCTTATGTACACACGGAGCATATCTTCTACAATTTGGTTTTTTCGTTCAATCTACCCATCCGTTTGTGGATGATAACGCGTGATAAAATTCAAGTTAGTATTTAACCTTGCAAACAATTCTTGTTGGAAGATTGGTTGTTGTCATTGATGTCAACCCTAGTCATGGGTTTTGGACCATAAGATTGATAAAGGTATTTGGACATGAAGGACAATGCACATGCATATACAACACCCATGAATGGATAGTATAAATCATTTTTTTTCCAATGGTATGTGGCACGTCACGTGGATCCTCATGGTTGAGGAGAAATGAATTTTTGAAGATGACAAAGGGAATTGAAGAAGGAAGTACATGTAGGCCCTGAAGATAATTAAAGAAAGGAATTACAAAATAAGAAAGTGTCAAGTCAGACCTAATGTTAAAAGGAGATGACATAAATGGTATAAATAAACATCATTATACATTCATTTGATACAAGTCGAATTTCAGAGGAAATAAGAAGTAAAAGAAGGCCGGATTTTAAGGGAGGATGAAGTCTTTTGGTAATGTGTTCTAAGGTATGTTATTTTCAGGTCATCTTACCATTTTTTCTATAATTTTTTTTCTAGAGAGATTCAAGTGATGAAATACATATGGTATTGAGAAGACATATCAAGGTACTTTTGGTAAACATTTCAACTCTTGATTCTCTATAATTATGGAGATACACTTTGTGGAAGATAGGGTGTGTGACCAGTCCTAAAGCTAGTCAATAAACAGGTGCTCCGGTTAAAACAGTCATAACTTATTCATACATAATCCAAATGAAGTGGAACCACTTCCATTGGAAATAGTATGGAATTTAGTTTCTTGTGTGCGAGTTTCAGAATTGGATTTTAAATATTGAGCGTGGGGCATGATGTACAAGTTGGGTCTTCTGAATAGACCAGAATTGAATAAAGTCTATCATTCTTTCTATAACCTCTTTTTGGGGAAGATTCAAGGAGTGAAAATTGGAGGAGTTTTAGAGAATGCATTGAGTAATATTATATACAGTATCAGAGTACTCCAAGAATTGAAGAATTGCAGAAATTGAAGAAGTCTCAGGAAGCATTATCAGGTTCTATGTGATGATTGGTTAATGGTGATGATTTAATGTAAAGTTTTATTATCTCTCATATATTCTTGGGTGGAAAGAAGGGGAAAGGATGGAGAGTTCAACTCTCTCTTGATATTGGAGGATTGTATCTTCCTCTTGGAATTTTATCCGTCCCTCTACATTTGGAAGATGTAGCTACCTTTGGAAGTCATTACTTCCCTTGAACAAAAAACTATTGATTATTTCCCATATATTGTGCATGGTGTATTGTGGTGTATTGGTGCAACTCTTATACTATTGTTCATTACTCATTGGATATAATTGAATGGTTTAAGTATAAGTTAAAAAAGGTTTTTAAATTGTACTTGATACTGATTCACCCCCCGCTCGGTATCAACAATTCTTTCGAAAAAGAAAATGTAAATTTTACGTTTGTATCCGAAATCAACATTTTAGGAATACCAGGTAGTCTAAAAATTTCTTTCATGAATATTTCAGTAATGTTAATAGCTTTAAAAGTAGACTTTACAGGAATAAAGTGTGCATACTTACTAAGTTTATCGATTACCACAATAATTGAATCATTTTGTTTTTGAGTTCTAGGAAAACCTGTAATGAAGTCTAGTGATATAGTCTCCCATTTCCATTCCGGCACAGGTAAGGACTGCAATAGGTCGGCTAGATGCTGGTGTTTGGCTTTTACCTGCTGACAATATTGACACTTAGCTAATTATTTTGTTGTTTTCCCTTCATATTAGGCCAATAAAATAACTTTCTTAGTGATGTTATAGTTTTCTGGTATCCTGGGTGACCAGAATATGGTTTCTTATGAACTTCATCCAAAATTGTTAGCTTTAACTCTACCGAATCTAGTATGTATATTCTGTTTTTGAATCGTAGTAGACCATTTCTGTCCAAACTCAGATCTGTTTTGTCTAAATTTTCTGTAGTGTTCTGTAATTTCTCCACTGTCTTAGTGTAATTTTTGTCGTTATTACCTGCAGCCTTTATCCTCTACTCAAGATCACTTTCTTCCATGCTAGTGTTTATCTCAAACAACCGATGAACTCTGCTTCTTAAAGCATCAACCACTTTTTTTTCCTTACTCTTGATATGTCTTACCTCAAAGTCACATTCGCTCAACAAAAATGTCTGCCTTGCATTAAGGTCCAATTGACTAAACAAAATTTTCACACTGATATTGTCAATCAACAATAGAAACTTTCTTCCCATTATGTAGTGCCACCACATATTTAAGGCCTATATAACAACTGCCAACTCTAAGTCACGAGTGACATAGTTTCGTTCATATTCCTTTAGTTTTTGGGACTCATAACAAATAATGTGCCCTTCTTGAGTTAGGAAACCACCTAGTCCTTCTTTACTCATGTCTACATAGATGGTGAAGTCTTTGTCTAGATCTGATACCTTTAAAATGGGTGTGGTCATTAATAATTATTTTAACTTATTAAAACTGTCTTGACATTTCTATGACCAGTTAAACTTGGTTCCCTTCTTTTGTAGTGACGTGATAGGGTATGGAATTTTGTAAAATCCATCTATAAATCTGTGGTAATATTTGGTGATTCCCATGAATGACCGGATTTCTGCTACATCCTTAGGGATCGACCATTCCATGATGGCTCTTATTTTCTCAGGATCGACTGCAATGCCTTCTGCATAAATTAAATGACCTAGGTATTGTATTTTCTTCTGATAAAAGTCACATTTATGGAATTTAGCATACAATTTGTGCTTCCTTAAATTTTGCAGAACTATCCTTAAGTGTTCTTCATGTTCTTCTTTTTTAGAATATACTAGAATTTCGTCAATAAATACCAACAAAATATTGTCCAAGTACTCACTAAAAATACTTTGCATTAAACAAATAAACGTGGTTGGCATGTTAGTGAGTCCAAATGGCATAAAAACAAATTGATAATGTCCATATCTCATTTAGAATGTTGTTTTACTTATTTCCTCATATTTTATCCTAACCTGGTGATAACCAAATCATAAATCCAATTTCGAGAAAATATTTTTCCCACCTACTTGATCAAACAAATCATTTATCCTAGGTAAGGGGTACCTTTTCATAACAGTCATTTTGTTTAATTGTTTGTAATCGATTCATAATATCATATTTTCGTCTTTCGTTTTCACAAAGAGGACTGGTGCTCCCCATGGTGAAACACTCGGTCTGATATATTCTTTGTCCAATAATTCTTGTAGTTGAATTTTTAGTTCTGCTAATTCCAAAAAATTCATTCGGTAAGGTGCTTTCGAGATAGGGTCTGAACCAGGTAGTAGGTTGATAGAAAATTCTATCTCCCTCCTTGGGGGTAATTTAGGTATCTCATCAACAAACACATCTCTGAAATCATGCAAAATGAAAAAATCCTCCAAGTTAGGTTTATCTTCTTTTTCTAATAGGTTTGTTACTTGGATGGCATAAACTTGACAATCCTTTCTGAGGCATTTCTTGAATTGCATTGGTGAAATATTTCTAACTGAGATTGGTTTTTGTATACCTTGAACTGTCCTAGCAATGTCATTTTCGTCTTTATACTTCAGTGATTTTTCATAACAATATAACACTGATTTATGTCTTTCTAACCAATCCATTCCGATAATGACATCATAAGATCCTAACGGTAGAATGTTCACATTTGTCTTTATGTTTTGACCACCTAAACTGAACTCATAATCAAAAATAAAGTTGACAACTTTTCTTTTCATTCTTGTTGCTAGTTGTACCAGCCAATATTTTGTGTGTCTTGTTTTCTTAAGTTTATTTGACTCCACTATACTAGGAGTGATATAACTTAATGTAGCTCCAGGATCAATTAAAATAGAAATACGAGTGTTATTGATTTTACCTTCAATTTCCACCACAGAGGACTGGTGGTCAGCTTGTCGACCATCCAAAGCTCCATTTATCCAATGCAAGCTTCTGCCCACATCTCCCACGGTAGAGGCTTCCTGCAGGTTGTGAACCGTAGTTTTGGTTGCTAAAGTCAAGCGCGGACAGTTCCTCCTTAAGTGAGGTTCTCCGCATTCCCAAAATTTTAACAGTTCACGGGGGTTGTCCCCAAACCTCTTTGTTCCCAGATTTACTGGTTTACTACCTCCTTGGGTGTTTGTATTGTTGGAGTGAAAATATTTCCTTGGAAAACTTTTTTCTATGTTTCGATAAGGAGTTGGCTGGTATCCCTTCTTCTGTTGGTTCATTCGGTCTTGTTTCTTGTCTTTCCAATATTTGGGAAATTTCGACCGCTATTTGTATTGGTCGTAACACATTCGAGCTTTCCTAAAAACTTCACTCAAGGAGTTGGGGTTATCAAATTTGATTATGTCCTTGTAGGACTACGGTAAACAAGTTAGGAACCACTGGATTTTCACTTTATCCTCCCGAATATAATGTATGAACCTTAGTAATTATAGGAATTTATTTATCAGATCTTCCATGGCCATTTGACCGAGTCGCAACTCATAAAATTCTTTCATTTTTATTTCATAGTAACTTTTAGATAGGTACTCTTTCTTAAAGTATTTCTTAAAGTCCGACCATTCCATCTATTTTTCCTTCAAACCCTTGGCCAATGTAACGAACCTCCTCATTATGACCACAACCTCTTATAACAAGTGCAATTTTTTTATTTTTTTTGTGTGTGTGTGCGCATGTGTATAAGGATAATAAGTACATTCAACTCTGCATTGCCATACATCGATGAACATGATGCATGCAATGTGATGACAACATAAGGATCTAAGATGCATATAAACCTATGAAAACAATGAACGACAATCAACCGAAAAATAAAATGTCTGACTCCCTATCTATCCTACCCTGTAATGGTTAGGACCTCCAAGACGCATAAGCAACGCTCAAGCCCAGGTTCCCATCGATTTTAACCATTTAAGGTCTCAGGGTTGGTGACTGTTATGAGGAATATGGAGGTGTCTACATCCTGCCCGGCATAAGCAGACCAAGCACACAAAAGCTTACAACCCAGTAAAACATTACCTAAACAAGGGGCTACAATCTATAAGTGTCTTAAGGCCATTCCAATGCGCAACTTTAGATCATAAATCGTCATCAAAGTACTCTCTAGAACAACATTCAAGGGACCTTGTTGTACAAGTCTGAACTTCGATTGGTTTAACACTTTACAAGGAAATTAGTCATTAATTATAATTGTAAATATAATAAATAGTTATAATTGTCAGTTAGCACAATAATTAACAATTAATTTTTAGGTATAGATCAATAATTAACGACATATCCTAAAATCATTTGACGTAAACATTGTAAGATTTACATCAACATTCATTTAATGATCTAAACTTATAATTCAATAGACAATAATTAGGAACCAATAATTGTAATCAACAACGCAGTGATCATAAATCCATAAATAATGCAATATTCAAAATCTTTTATCACAACATAACAAATTAACATTTACCTTAACTCAATGAACTAAATTTATAATGTGGTAGCCAGTAATGGTGAACCAATAATATCACAACATCTCAACGATTATATATCCATAACTAATGTTATATCCTAAAATCAATTAACGCAAACATTATAAATAATCATTAACATTAACTTAAACGATGGAAATAATAAAGAAGATCTTAAGAAGTAAAATGTTACAAGACCATTATCCTTCAATTAGATTGTATAAAATATCAAGATTCTATGGAAAGGAAATCGAACTATTCCATTTTAACAATAGAAGACAAGACAACTAAATATAACCACCCTTCTCCCTTTTAAATCTTGTCTTTAATCAACGAGAACCATGAATATAAATAACTCTAGAATTCTCCACTATACACTCTTTATGGTAAATAACCGTCCATAAAATAGTAATGTTGCTAAGGGTATTTTGTTTTCAGGTCGATATCTAACAATCATGTCAATGAATGCACACAACTATGTCCCTAGAAGAGATTTAAGTACCTCTGAGCCCTCCTTGCCCCAAAATTCTCATTCCACTAATAATAATAGAGAAAACACTTCAAACTCTAACTATGCTAATCAAAACATAACAATTTTTTTACCATGTAAAGACATCTAATTAAAATTGCCAGGATAAAATAATATAACCAACAGTTTCACTACTACTAAAAATATTTCATATGCGGATATATATTTACCATAAAAAGGTATAAAAAAGAAATGGCTTTGGGGAGCAAGGAATAGGACGCAGGTCGCAACTACAGGCGACGACCATTTCATCGGCTAAATCTATAAAGGGATTCGATAAATCGGGAGGCTATTACATCCAAGGTGGTCTAACAAGAAAGTGACTGGTCGGATTTGACTGCAAACCTGAGGTTATTCGGCGATTACAATGAGAATCAAAACTTCCCTAAATAAAGCATCTTTTCTGCTAAAAGCGGTTAAATAATTACTACCAGGTAATGGTGAGGGTAAAACGCAGTGCACTGACACCTAGCCAACTACTGGCCCAGACTGAAGTCTTCAAAAAGAAAAGCGAAGTCAGCAAAAGGGAAACTAATGGCCATTTAAACAACCAACAGGAAAATACTAACCGTTTCCGGTGCTGTAGCAGTCATTAGGGTGATAAATAAGGTAATTCGTTCCATGGAAAGGAATATCAATCATTTCACCCCAAGGATTTAAACCATAAACGATTACAAGGTTGTCCAGCATCGATGCAAAATCTTCGTTGTCAGTAAAGTGAGGAAGGTAAGCGTGGGTAACAGGCCACAGATTTAAAAAGGAAACTTTGCCCCGCGTCAAAAGGAACAGACAACCAATTCAAGGTGAATTTCCAGAAGGAGAGATACCCCCAAAAAAATGTGCAGAGGTATTAACTCATACTGAAACGAAGGAGGCAGTCAATTAATGGCATCAGTTGTCATTAGACAGTGGCCACTCGCGCGGTGAAGTTGAAATTGAATAATATGGGAAACCTAATGGGACAACCTTATAATCTGCAACGAATATTATCGTAAAAGGCTCCCGACAAGGAAAAGAGAGGATCAACACATGGTTTGATCCTACGACAATCTTCCATAACTACTCAAACCTATGGATTCATGACCAGATCTTGTACAGTGCACTGTGGAACCAACGTTTGAAAAATCATAAAACGGTCGTAATTCTTTCTGTTAAACTGATTACTTCTCAGTTCAAAGGCACCTCGGGATATCATGAACAAGTTGTCCATTGAATTTGTTCCCATTAGGGTTTTCAATAACAATGAAGTTGTGGGTATCCCATATCCAAGAGCCAACCTATGAGGATCCTGCACAACCTATGGGAAGGGGATCAACGGGCTACCAAAGGAGGAAGAAGGAAACAGATTGGAATGAAGCTCCAATAACAACCACATATGAGGGCTTTGGATTAGATGCATGCGTTGCAGATTCTACAACCCTGACCCACCATGTTCAAGTCCCATAGCTGACAGTTGGTGGAATCGGCTAGAGTGCAGAAGACACGCAAAGGGTTACAACCAACAACCCAAGAATTAACTCCACCAATCGCAAGGAATTTCAACGCAGAAATGAAATTGCCAAACTAAATTATAGTAACGATTGCCAACCCATTTTCCAGTAACAGTCTCAGTACCCCTTTACAATAGAAAGTCTAGACAAGAGTTTCTTTAGTAATCAGATTACCAGGCTGAAAGACGGACGAATTATACAACGAAAACGCCAGTAATAAAAAGGGGACAGAACGAAATCAATTGTCTTTTTATATCTTTTAAAAATAGATGGAAAAACTTTATTTACAGAGGTAATTAGCATAAGTAACAAATTTCATTATCTGATGTTTTTCAATAGCTATTAGTTGTAGTTTAACCCCAAGAGACCCATAGAATATAAATCTGTACATAATTGCAACAATAATACTATATCGCATGAGAATTTAAAATAAATACCACAGTTATAACAGTCATAATCGTGTTTGTCGGGTAAATAAATAAAAGTAGCTAAACAATCTAAATACCTCGATATACCGATCCCAACAAGCCATAATGCATTCTAATCTACTAAAATACAGATCATACTGTTACCTTATCACCTGCCTCGAAGGATGTCCGCGCGCTCCATGCCGTTCCCGCTCGCCGACCGTCGAGACCTCACCGGTACCTCCCAACCAATCGCTAGGGGTACTCTACTTCCCACTTATCTCCCTGATCCGCAAAGGGGCCACACACTATCCAGATGGTACGTCTATCTCCAAGCTCGCCTCGCAAGGCCGAGCTACTACTCCTATCCAAGCTGGGAAAACCCAATTCCCCACAAGTACTCAGTCAAGTCACAAACCCGACAGCATAACATTACGCTAACAGTCGATCCCCTTCTTTCTCATATTCCCTTTCTTTTATAGAGTTTTTAGAACCTCCAACTTTCCCTAAATCACATTTAAATTAAGTTTTAATAAAAATATTCTAAATATTCTCCTTCGCGCAAGTGTCGTTCATCCCCCTCTTTTCTCCAATAATTATTTTCTTTAAATTTATTAATTGTCTCAATTCCCTCACCCACCTAGATTTGCTCCTAAATTTACTCCTAGGTGTTCCTAGATTCTTGTTCAGGTTTAAATACTTTCTCTAAAATGAAGTTGCTAATTTAGTTCATTTTAGAAGGTTCTTAATTGCAGATTCCTTACTATGTTGACCTTGCTTTTTACCAGAAGTTCCCCTCTTTCCCTTATTATGTTTCCCCTTATTCCTTAGTTTCCCAATTTTTATTATTCCCTTATTTCCCCTTTTTATTAGAGCCACAATGGCAGTGGCGCCATTCAATCTTTTCCTTTTATTATTTATTTAATACCTTTTTATACTTTCACACGTTAAGAATTAATTTCTTCCTTGCAATTTTTTTAAATCCACTAGTTTTAATTAAATTCTTACTCTCTTCATTTTACTCCAAAATTTTTATGAAGACTAAGACTATTACTTAAGTGAGTTTTAGT
>SNQJ01S0015417.1:4598-18521 GCA_010110895.2 Picea sitchensis | reverse complement strand
AAGCCATCTCCACGAAGATAAACTCATCCTGTTCGACTGCCCTTGCCTTAATCCTTTTTAGCGCTGCACCAGAAATGAAACTCTCAGTAGCACCGGGATCTATCAAAACACTAAGGGTCTGGTCAGTGACAATACCTGTCGTCTCGAGCATAGTCAACTGATGCTCTACCTGGCGGTTATTCACCACTGCATGAATATGATGGGCCTTGCCCATATCTCCCACGGTCATGGGTCCGACTGATCCGGACGCTCTGGTCCTCTCCATTGGACAGTTGCGTTGGTAGTGTGTCTCCCCACACGTCCAACACCCCTTCTTCGGCCCAGTAGTCCTGGTACCCAAAGTAGAAGATGACGGCCCACCATCTTGGAACCCAGGTCTGTTCTGTTGAACAGGCCTAAACTGCTGCTGCTGCGGGTGACGCTGTTGTTGATGAGGTGGTCCCCGATAAGGTGTTTGTTGCTGAGGTGGCACTCGTTGAGGTGTAGTGAAAGTGGATCCCCTCTGGAAACCACGATAACCTGACGTATGTCTCCCTGGTGTTTGGTGCTGCAGTGTTCCAGATGAACCTTGCCCTGCTGGTCTCGCTGGAGTCCTGGTCTGACCCCCACTGATAAGCTCCTCCTCTGCTATGAGGGCCTTCTGGATAGCGTCGTGCAAGGTTTGAGGCATCAAGATCCTAACCTTTGCATGCAGGCTGTCGTTAAGACCAAACACGAACCTGTTGACCTTGAGCTTCTCAGTGTTAAGGTGCGGAGCATACCGGAGTAGCTCCATAAAACATGCCTCATACTCGGGCACCATACAACCTCCTTGTCGAAATGCGTTGAACTCATTGAGCTGATGCTCAATGAATTCCTCTAAAATATGCCTCTCTTGAAATCATTCCTCGAACAGTTCCCATGACACGTCTTCGATGACCATGTTCAGTTGCGACAGGAGCATCTTCCACCATAGAAGAGTGCTCCCCTTCAGTTGAAAGACCTCCATGCGGACCTTCATGTTGGAGGTATAATTGCGAAGTGCAAAGAACATTGCCATGTTCTCTAACCATGCCTCGACGACTGCGTCGTCCGGGGCACCAAAGAACTTGGGAAATTTAACCTTCTCGAGTTCACGATGAACGCTACCAGTAATGGCCAGTGAGCGCGGTGAAACCTCAGTGGGTGCCAGTGTCCTGGCCTCATCTCTGTCCAAGCGGTTGATCAGTGCCTCGAACATGTGCTGAAAATATCTCATCATCTCGACCATGTCACAAACTGCTATCTGCTCCTGTCCGAGAACCTGCTTGCCTCCCTGGGGATTAGACCCCTCAGGCATGGATGCTACTGGAGGCATCACGCCTCCTCCCCTAGCACCCCGTCGTCTGCCTCCGTGACATCCTCTAACCATGATCACCTGCACGCACACAATCAACTTGATCAGTAACAGTATAATTAAATCAAATCATGTCATGAAAGTCATAGCGAATCCCAAGTCATGGGTCAAACCCGCTCTGATACCATATGTAACGAACCTCCTCATTATGACAACAACCTCTTATAACAAGTGCAATTTTTTTATTTTTTTTAGTGTGTGTGCGCGTGTGTACAAGGATAATAAGTACATTCAACTCTGCGTCTCCATACGACGATGAACATGATGCATGCATTGTGACGACAACATAAGGATCTAATATGCATATAAACCTCTGCAAACAATGAATGATAATCAACCGACAAATAAAACGACTGACTCCCCATCCGTGCTACCCTGCAATGGTTAGGAACTCCAAGACACATAAGCAACGCTCAAGCCCAGGTTCCCATCGATTTTAACCATTTAAGGTCTCAGGGTTGGCGACTATTTTGAGGAACATGGAGGTTTCTACATCCCTCCCGACACAAGAATACCAAGCACACAAAATCTTACAACCCAGTACAACATTACCTAAACAAGGAGCTACAATCTATAAGTGTCTTAAGGCCATTCCAATGCGCAACTTTAGATCATAAACCGTTATCAAGGTACTCTCTAGAACAACATTCAAGGGACCTTGTTGTACAAGTCTGAACTTTGACTGGTTTAACACTTTACAAGGAAATTAGTCGTTAATTATAATCGTAAATATAATGAATAGTTATAATTGTCAGTTAGCGCAATAATTAACTATTAATTTTTAGGTATAGATCAATAATTAACGAAATATCGTAAAATCATTTTACGCAAATATTGTAAGATTTACATCAACATTCATTTAATGATCTAAAATTATAATTCGATAGACAATAATTAGGAACCAATAATTGTAATCAACAACGCAGTGACCATAAATCCATAAATAATGCAATATTCAAAATCTTTTATCACAACATAAAAAATTAACATTAACCTTAACTCAATGAACTAAATTTATAATGTGGTAGCCAGTAATGGTGAACCAATAATATCGCAACATCTCAACGATTATATATCCATAATTGATGCTATATCCTGAAATCAATTAACACAAACATTATAAATAATCATTAACATTAACTTAAACGATGGAAATAATAAAGAAGATCTTAAGAAGTAAAATGTTACAAGACCATTCTCCTTCAATTAGATTGTATAAAATATCAATATTCTATGGAAAGGAAATCAAACTATTCCATTTTAACAATAGAAGACAAGACAACTAAATATAACCACCCTTCTCCCTTTTAAATCTTGTCTTTAATCAACGAGAACCATGAATATAAATAACTCTAGAATTCTCCACTATACACTCTTTAGGGTAATTAACCGTCCATAAAATAGTAATGTTGCTAAGGGTATTTTGTTTTTAGGTTGAT
This sequence comes from Picea sitchensis, assembly GCA_010110895.2. Classification (NCBI taxonomy): domain Eukaryota; kingdom Viridiplantae; phylum Streptophyta; class Pinopsida; order Pinales; family Pinaceae; genus Picea; species Picea sitchensis. The sequence goes on along the minus strand of SNQJ01S0015417.1, from coordinate 15,707 downwards.
ATCTAACAATCATGTCAATGAATGCACACAACTATGTCCCTAGAAGAGATTTAAGTATCGCTGAGCCCTCCTTGCCCCAAAATTCTCATTCCACTAATAATATTAGAGAAAACACTTCAAACTCTAACTATGCTAATCAAAACATAATAGTTTATTTACCATGTAAAGACATCTAATTAAAATTGCCAGGATATAAATAATATAACCAACATTTTCTCTACTACTAAAAATATTTCATATGCGGATATATATTTACCATAAAAAGGTATCAGAAATAAATGCCTTTGGGGAGCAAGGAATAGGACGCAGGTCGCAACTACAGGCGACGACCATTTCATCGGCTGAATCTATAAAGGGATTCGATAAATCAAGAGGCTATTACATCCAAGGTGGTCTGACAAGCAAGTGACTGGTCGGATTCGACTGCAAACCTGAGGCTATTTGACGATTACAATGAGAATCAAAACTTCCCTAAATAAATCATCTTTTCTCCTAAAAGCGGTTAAAAAATTACTACCAGGTAATGGTGAGGGTAAAACGCAGGGCACTGACACCTAGCCAGCTGGCGGCCCAGGCTGAAGTCTTCAAAAAGAAAAGTGAAGTCAACAAAAGGGAAACTATTGGCCATTTAAACAACCAGCAGGAAACTACTAACCGTTTTCGGTGCTGTAGCAGTCATTAGGGTGATAAATAAGGTAATTCGTTCCGTGGCAAGGAATATCAATCACTTCTCCCCAAGGATTTAAACCATAAACGATTACAGGGCTGTCTAGGATCGATGCAAAATCTTCGTTGTCATTAAAGTGAGGAAGGTAAGCGTGGGTAACAGGCCACAGATTTAAAAAGGAAACTTCGCCATGCGTCGAAAGGAACAGATAGCCAATTCAAGCCGAATTGCCAGAAGCAGAGATACCCCCCAAAAAATGCACAGAGGTATTAACGCATACTGAAATGAAGGAGGTGGTCAATTAATGGCATCAGTTGTCATTAGACAGCGGCCACTCGCGTGGTGAAGTTGACATTGAATAATCTGGGAAACCTAACGAGAAAACCTTATAATCTTCAACGAATATTATCGTAAAATGATCTGGACAAGGAGAAGAGAGGATCAACACATGGTTTGATCCCATGGAAATCTTCCATAACTACTCAAACCTATGGATTCACGACCAAATCTTGTACAGTGCACTGTGGAACCAACGTCTGAAAAATCATAAAAAGGTCGTAATTCTATCTGTTAAACTGATTACTTCTCAGCTCAAAGGTACCTCAGGATATCATGAACAGGTTGTCCGTTGAATCTATTCCCATTAGGGTTTTCAAGAATAATGAAGTTGCAGGTATCCCATATCCAAGAGCCAACCTATGAGGATCCTTCGTAGCCTGTGGGAAGGGGATCAACGGGCTACTAAAGGAGGAAGAAGGAAGCAGACTGGACTGAAGCTCCAATAACAACCACATACGAGGGCTTTGGATTAGATGCATGCGTTGCAGATTCTACAACCCTGACCCACCATGTTCAAGTCCCACAACTAACAGCTGGTGGAATCGGCCAGAGTGCAGAAGACACGCAAAGGGTTACAACCAACAACCCAAGAATTAACTCCACCAATCGCAAGGAATTTCAACGCAGAAATGAAATTGCCAAACTAAATTATAGTAACGATTGCCAACCCATTTTCCATTAATAGTCTCAGTACCCCTTTACAATAGAAAGGCTAGACAGGAGTTTCTTCAGTAATCAGATTACCAGGTTGAAAGCCAGACGAATTATACAACGAAAACGCCAGTAATAAAAAGGGGACAGAACAAAATCAATTGTCTTTTTATATCTTTTAAAAACAGATGGAAAAATTTTGTTTACAGAGGTAATTAGCATCAGTAACAAATTTCATTATCTGAGGTTTTTCAATAGCTATTGGTTGTAGTCTATACCCAAGAGACCCATAGAATATAAATCTGTACATAATTGCAATAGTAATACTATATCGCATGAGAATTTAAAATAAATACCACAGTTACAGCAGTCGAGATCTCACCGTTACCTCCCAACCAATCACTAGGGGTACTCTGCTTCCCCCTTAGCCCCCTGAGCTGCAAAGGGGCCACACACTATCCAGATGGTACGTCTAGCTCCTATCTCACCTCGCAAGGCCGAGCTACCACTCCTATCCAAGCTGGGAAAACCCAACTCCCCACAAGTAATCAGTCAAGTCAGAAATCCGGCAGTGTAACATTATGCTAACAATCGATCCCCTTCTTCCTCATCTTCCCTTTCTTTTATAGAGTTTTTAGAACCTCCAACTTTCCCTAAATCACATTTAAATTAAGTTTTAATAAAAATATTCTAAATATTCTCCTTCGCGCAAGTGTCGTCCATCCCCATCTTTTCTCCAATAATTATTTTCTTTAAATTTATTAATTGTCTCAATTCCCTCACCCACCTAGAGTTGTTCCTAAATTTACTCCTAGGTGTTCCTAGATTCTCGTTCAGGTTTAAATACTTTCCCTAAAATGAAGTTGCTAATTTAGTTCATTTTAGAAGGTTCTTAATTCCAGATTCCTTACTATGTTGACCTTGCTTTTTACCATAAGTTCCCCTCTTTCCCTTATTATGTTTACCCTTATTCCTTAGTTACCCAATTTTTATTATTCCCTTCTTTCCCATTTTTATTAGAGTTACAATGGCAATGGCGCCATTCAATCTTTTCCTTTTATTATTTATTTAATTCCTTTTTATACTTTCACACGTTAAGAATTAATTTCTTCCTTGCAATTTTTTTAAATCCACTAGTTTTAATTAAATTCTTACTCTCTTCATTTTACTCCAAAATTTTTATGAAGACTAAGACTATTACTTAAGTGAGTTTTAGTTTAAATTTTTATTTTTATTTTTATAGGGTCTTTTTCTTAAGGTTCGACAAAATTTTTACCCTAGAGAAGTTTTAGACTTAGGACTTAGAGTGTGAGCTGGGAGACATTTAATTAGGGAAGTTGGTTAAGAATTTTTTAATGTGTTAAATGTCTTAGGGCCATCTAGGTTTGTTCCTTCATCAACATCAATGTGAAGTTCCCTTCAAGACGCACCACGTGCTCCAAGGGTGCCACTCGCCTCTTGTGTTTCTTTTGCACGACGTGCCCTTCAATATGCACCACGTGCTCCAAGGGTGCCACTTGCCAACTTGACTGATTGGTAGACATCAATAACCCCTGGAGTCAACACTCCGTTAGGTGAACTTGTGGGAGACTAAGGGATCTAAGGAATAAGGCCCCTGCCTTATTGCTCACCCCTTAGAATCATCGTGAGCGACTGTCGCAATCTGCCCTCATGGCATCATCGATCCTCTCGAACTATGTAATCCTTAACCTACAGTTCAAGCCATGACGGGAGTGCTAGTAGGCCATGGCAGGGCTACTATCCACACCTCTCCCTCGACCTCTATGGAAATCGTGTGTGGCCCCTTTACTCCATATGTGAGTCTGGTCGGCAAGCTATCGTCAGCCGGCATCATCAACAATCATGTCAGAACATGTCCACATCATATCATCAAATAAAATGTACTAAAATCACAGTAAACAATCAACCCCAAAAGCACACTCCCTGACTCGATCGAGAGTCCAAGGGTCCCATCGATGCCTCTGCATCCTCAAGGTCAAAAACCCTGCACACTCAGTAAAACCGAGTCAATAGTACCTGTCCATGTCAAGCAGTAAAACATCAAGTCATTTATCATATCACATCATAGTCAAGGATAAATGTTTTCGTATCATAAAAGTCCAGATCACTTGTGAGCAAGTGTCCTCAAAGAATAATTTTTCTCATTGCGCCAGAGCGGGATGTTACAGCCAACTTCAGGTCTTGCCACCAAATGATGGATTTCCCTTTATGATCATCATATTGATGAAATAGTTGTATATCTGGAAATAATTCTTGATGTCTAATAACCATGCTTCAACTTCCTCCCATCTTCTAGGTTCCCCATCAAAGGTAGATGGTTTGATTTTCTTAAACTCTCCCTGAAGGTGATCTACCTATTTCCCTTTTTTGTATGTTTTTTTTTTATCTTCATCTGAAGGTGTACCTTTAGATGAGTTGTACCTTTTTTCTTCTTCAGGACCATAATTCTTGGAGGCTCTTTTACTGAGCTCTTCTTCCTGATTATCATCCTTTAAGGTTTTCTTGGTCACTATAATTTGTATCAGTACTTCACTTATTTCTTGTTGTTCATGTTGTTCTTTTTCAGTTTCTCATTGTCTCCTTTGAAAACATGTATCTCAACAATGAGGTTTCTCATAGTCTCCAGAACTTCGGTAGGCGAGTTTCCGTCACTATTTTCTCTCTAGTTTTCAGGAGGTCTTTTTCCAAGATTCTCCTCAAGTCTGATTTATGCTTCATCCTGTGTTGTTATGATTAAAACAGAATAAAGTGTTTTTTGTATTTAATATTAATTGTTTTTGTTATTTTTTCATAACTAGAAAACAAATTATGCTAAGTAAATATTTTGGCCCTGCTCAAGGTCCAACTGTTGTAACCTTTTCTCTGATACCATATGTAATGTACCTCAAATTTTCCATAAAAAAAGAAATCTATGGGACATTAATCTCCAATTTCATTTAGCATATTTGTAGCTACGATGAGGTAAGGTTTATTCCCATTATAAATCTTTATGAGAAATCTTATGTTTTGACTATCAATGAAGACACTCCTACCTCGGCCTAATTCACTTTGAATAGAAATCTTATGTGAATAAATCTCCACAATTCTAACACTTCCCTTCATCCCCAAGCTATTCTAATACTCGTATATATATATATATATATATATATATTATATTATATTAGACTTAAGACTTATGGCCCTAAGTTCTCCCTTAAACATAAATTCTATACTTGTGCACGAGGCAATCTCATTCGAGCTTTGAAACAAAATTCATACACCATTCATAAAGTAATGGGGTCGGGAATGTATATCCTTAGTAGAATGTTAATGGCTTGATATATGATACTTGGCATTACTTTGTATGGCCCAAATCATCGAACGGACTACCCTATGATTATTGGTGGTCAATGATCTTCCAGTCACCATCTACACAAAGGTTTTGGGTAATGGAACCCCACACTACCATTCGTTTAACTCTGACTTGACTAAGTGGTGTCTCAAGTGAACGATGTCTCATTTGAACGATATGTTAACTGAAATTAAAACAGTTAGAGTCAAATTGTTCCATCCGATCATGTCACGAAAGGACTGCTCTTAACTTCACATTTTCTCGATATGGGAAGAAGGGTTTCTTGTCATTTAGGAGTTAAAGCTCTGAACCAATTATTAATGAAGGTCTTTTTTGTGCAAGTTTCGATGGTTTTCACCTAACCCCTCCTCCAATATAGTCACACCATCTCTGCCCCATCACATGGCCAGTCCACCCTTCTTACTGTCAACATTTAATTTTCATAGTAAGAGCTCTTTTAGGGTTAACCAAGTTTTCTATTGTCATTTGTGAAGTCTTCCGAAATGGCTCTACATTTTATTTTCTCAGCAGGAAGATTGACGACTTGGATGATGTCACCCAGTAGAAACAGGCATCACTATACTTCCTTCCTGGTAAGTTCATGATGCTACTGAAATCTAAAAGTTGAGTAGAACCTCAAGGTTTCATTACAGTGGAAGAAACCCTCTTAATATAAATTCTTATTATGATTTTTATTAATTAAGTTTCCCATTATCATTATTCTTTCATAACTTCCTCGACTATTCCCAGTCCTAGATAAGTAGATTCTTACTATTATTTTATTCTCAATCTTTCTGAAAGGACTCGACCTCCCGCCTTCTTGCTTCAAAATGAATTTTTTTCACAGGAATTGTTTCATATATGTTTTTACTCTTAGGTGTCGTTATTCCCTTACATTGTTTATGGTTCTGGTCTAGGGGTTGAATGCTCTCTCTATATAATGCATGTTGCACTACATTTTTGTTAAAAAAAAGGGAACCCACCCTACTGTAGGTTTCACCAGACCCTTAGCCGGTTCTTACGCAAGTAATGTTTCTTTAAAGAATATTGTTTTTACATTTGGTAAAAATGAAAAAGTGGGGATTCTGTAGTTCTGAACCGAATACCCTACCGCATACAAAATTTGAGTCGATAATGAATTTGTGGGTTTAGGAAATTTCCTGTTGTTATTTTCATTATCGATGGATGGTAACCATCATTCAATGCCTGGTACCTTCGGAAAGAATGTTGAATCTGTGTTTTTTATTCGATTAAGCCTCCTCCAAGTCATTGTTAGTTATATTTTCATGGAATTATTGATCTGTAGCTTTTAACTCAATGTTTTCAGTTTGAATAATGTATCTGACCTTCTCTTACTACACGAAACCATGCAATTCAAATTTTAATTTCGTTTGTTTATTTCTTTTCCCGAAGATTTTTCAATCTAATTGATTTGGTATTAAAGCTAATGATGTGACCCTATGGTTGTGAGGGTACCCATCAGGAAGTCCTTGTACCACCTCCCCCTTTGATCTGGGACATTTGTTCAACCCAACGCGATAGGAGAGGATACCAGGCTCTCTCAGTCGCAAGCTAAGTACATCTCTGCATAACCCTTCTTGTCATTAATCATTTTATTTTAAGTTATACTTGTCTTATTTCTATCGAATAAAATTAATAGTGATTTGTAATTTCTTGCAGGAATTTTGAGCATGCAAAATATTTGGAAGCCAACCCTTACCATATGCACAAACGGTATTCAGGTTTCATTTCACCATTCTCGAGAAGTTCCCTAGGATTCTAAGGGTTGATAAGATTCCAACTTTAGAATGATATCACCGTGGGTGGAATTTATTCATTTAATGATAGCTGATTATTTAGCTCTATATCTATACTTTCAACGACAAAGCATAATGATTTAAACCTTGATAATGTATATCTGCAAGAATGATATATACCGAACATGACTGTATCATTATTCAAAATAAAATATTGATTTAGATGGGAATCCAAACATATCCTTTTGAATAATAGACCTATTCTATAAGTATTTCTGAAATGAATAGCAATGTGAACAATAGTTCTGTTTGATCCCTTTCGGGTTTATTTTGGATCTTGTAGAGAAATTCGACTGATTATGTATTTAGTACTGTAGCTTTACTTTCGATTTTTACTACAGTATATATAGGCGTATTGAATTGAAAATTTTTGGGTGTATACCCTTCAATTTATTTTGTTTATTGTTGTAACGTCTTATTACATAACTGCATAAGTGACAAATTGAACTGTTTGTTTTCCTTCCAGAACTTTGTTTATGAATACTTGAACTATTTAATTCACTTCAGAGTTTTGTTTTTGTGACTGTCAGAACTATTTATTTACTTCAGAACTTCATCAGGTGACTGTTGAACTATTCATTTTCATTGTCATTGCCAACAACTAATGGAATCTATGCAATAAATAATTAAGAAGGGTCTGAGGTTGTCACTGTAGCCAGTTCTGCATATGTAAATTATAGACACATCTCTGTAAGATTGTACCCATGGTGATTCCTATTGTATGTGGTGTATTTTAGTCTAGGGTGACATCAAGATAGTCTAATCATCATAGCCCTTTCAAATTCTACCTGTAAATTTAGCCTATGATAATATCTATATATATATATATATACATATATATATATATATATACACACACACACACACACACACATATGCTTACATCTAAGTTCTCAGGTTTATTTCTAGAATTCTCTTACTAATGATATGCAATAAGACTGTGAGCATTATACTTTCTTTATTACATTCCAATAGTAGTAAATCATTAAGACATACATTGATAATTAAAGAAGATGACTTATAGCAATATATCTATACTTATCGACACTGTTAAAATTCCATGTTTACTTTTAGGTTCCTTCAACGTTTATAGTCTGAAGTCTATTTACCAAATTGGATATGTATTATGTATTGGTAGGAATTCCCCACACAGGGTTGGAATGATATCTCATATATCACAGACATATCTTCTAATATTTCCATAATTAAATCTATACACAGTCAAGATGCATATAGATTTTTATTCAATGCTTACAATTAACCAGTAAGGGTTTATTCTACAACCCAATCTATTTTCACATACTTTTACCAAACAGAATAAAACATTTCAGTTTAAATAGATGCATTATATCAATCAATAATTCAAACAAAAATTGCCCATGAAAGGGAGTAGATATACATATCTGAGAAATTTGGAGAACAACAAATGGAACAACCAAGTTCCTCCTAACCCTAGAACAGGGAATCCAAATCACTTGTCCTGTTCACCCCCTAGCCTGACCATGAATCCATGAAGGAGAACTCATAACTCCTCCTGAACAATAGTCCTTTAGTTTCAGCAGTTCCCTCTTGCCTCACACTCATCAAGTAGTGTTCATAACAGAAAGAGATAAATTCTTTCCCCAACATACTAGCCGACGCCCTGCTTCCTCCCATATGCCATATATCCAAAAGCATTTGTGCCTAGGTATTTTCCCCCTTTGGTAATTTTTGCAGATTTCCAAATCCTTGATTTCCAGGGGATGCCAATGGCCAAATTCCTGATTTTCCACTTTTAATAATCAACTTTGAGGTAGTTCCAACATGTTCCCCACTCATGGAGTCATGGTCAACTAATTTTAACCTGGTTGTTCCATTTTCCCATCAACAATAAATATAAAATATTTTGTTCCATATAAGTGTCATAGTCAAGTAGTTAGTTGGTTCAAATCATATCTCTTCCCAACAATCATAATCATTAATTACAATTAACTAAATTCGAAATTTAGAATTTCCGTAAATGGCAAAAAAATTTCAATTTTGAATTTACCAAAAACATAAATAATTTCCTAAGAAATTTCAAACTTTAAAAATTATTTATTTTTGGGGATGTTACATGTCACTTAACCCATTTTCCTCATTTTTAGGTTTAACCACTTTACATAATTATAAATTTATCCATTAATTTATCTTTTAAATATTCCTCCTTGACTTTGTCACCTCACTTTATCATTTAAATAATCTTCTTTGATTTTCTCACTTCACTTTATTATTTAAATAATCCTTCTTAACTTTATCACTTTACTTTATTATTTAAATAATAATTTCTTCTTTGCAATCTCTTTGACTTCTTTGACTTTTTGGGGCTTCAAGCCAACATATGAGGGTCCCCCAACTTCGTAAGGCCATAACTCTAAAACCGTGAGGAGTTAGATGACATTCCACATACCACCAGAAATTGTAGGACATGTATTATCCATATAGAATAGTATTAACTTAAAACATATTAAAAATCATAGCATTATACATGAAACAAACTTGGGTCCATTACCCAAACCTTTGTGCTACTGGAATTTTCTACCATACTTTCTTCAGGGGTTGACATCAATGACAACCAACCTTAATCAACAACTTAAAACTTATGTCAACCAATTTGTGTACTTTGAAAAAAAATAGGGTTTATGGTTTACATGATGAATTGATGATGGAAGAAAGTGGGCGTGTGATTCAAATTTGAGTCTAGAAACCCTCCCATATCGTTAAGGCATGCGAATAGTCTATCCATGTCAAATTTCAGTGCATACAAAAAAAGTTTGAAAAAATTTCAATGTTGGTCTCATTCACAAGTCATTGTGTCCCATGTCTAGTCCTAGTACAATTTTCGTTCCTTGTTCCTTTTAAAATTATTTCGACAGTACACACGTCCCCGCATTTAGTACTACAAGGGAGTATTTTTACGGTGTTGATTAAGGAATCAACAAAAAAGATGGATTTTTGATCACAACTATGACACACATACATTAATGTAGAACTTGAAATAAAAATAAAGAAATGTTGATGCAAACTTAAAAATTGCGTCAACCAATTTGTGTACTTTGAAAGAAAAATAGGGTTTATGGTTTACATGATGAAATGATGATGGAATAAGGTGGGTGTGTGAGTCAAATTTGAGTCCAGAAACCCTCCCATGTCATTAAGTCATGCGAATAGTCTATCAATGTCAAATTTCACTTCATACAGAAACAGTTTGAAAAAAAGTCAACGTTGGTCCCATTAACAGGGCATTGTTGCCTATGTCTTGTCCTAGTACAATTTTAATTCCTTGTTCTTTTTAAAATTAGTTCAATAGTACACACATCCCCACATCTAGTACTGCAAGGGAGTATTTTTATGGTGTTGATTAAGCAATCAATGAAAAAGAGGGATTTTTCACTAGAACTGTCAAACATATACATTGTATATTGTTAAGCCCTAATATTGGCTCATTACCACTTAATTGGGGCATATTAGATTAGTAATGTTATTTTATTTGTGTCGGATTTAGGCCATTAGTTGTGATTTAGATTAGTAATGTTATTTTATTTATGTCGGATTTAGGCCATTAGTTGTGATTTAGATTAGTAATGTTATTTTATTTATGTCAGCTTTAGGCCATTAAAACCTCCTAGTCTCATATATATACCAAGGAGACATTTTCATTTTGAATCATCTTGTACTTGAACATTTAACTGGGGTAAAAGGAGGTTTCCCCCTCGAAGAGGCTTATTATCTTAAATTATCTCTTTTTCAAGGCGTTGAGTACCTTTCCTGAAGTTTTTCTATGCTATATTGATGTTTGGTTCTTAACATATGGTATCAGAGCTCAAGGTCTTGGGGCTTCGCTGCTACATCTGAGACACCGTGGAATTTTCAATATAACTTTTTTTCTACAATTTTTCAGGCGGAACGGCTTAAAGGGTTTTTAGAAGACGGATCAAGGTACGTTGTGTTCAAAATTAAGCTCCTGAGGCCTTATACTTGCGGATATACAGCCGGTACAAGATAGGGTTCTGGAATCATCCTGAAATGAGTCATTGTAGAATTTTTTGCTATAAAAAGTTTTTTGTAACGTTTCAGACCCTGAAATATGGAGAAAATTTACAGAAATTAGTATGTTATCTGTGGAAAAAATTTCAGCTTCTGGGTCATCTTAAATTTGTAGATACACCCTGTGTAAGATAGGGTATCTGACTAGCCCCATTGACTAGTCTCAAGAAGGTGTTCTAGGTAAAACAAGCATAACTTCTTGATGGAGTATCCAAATT
>SNQJ01S0015416.1:130875-142029 GCA_010110895.2 Picea sitchensis | reverse complement strand
CAGGATAAATGTTGTGTCTCTTGTGAATGTGTATTTCTCAGTGATCTTGTTCTTATTATGCTCTTATCTATTGAAATGCAAAGAACTATAATAATGGCATAAACATTAACACTTTCATCATCATTCATTTTCATGTCACGAAAATCACTCTTGAAACTCATTACTTGTCCAATGTTTCTGACTGAGAAGAGATTAGTTAGGGCATTGTACATCTTCTTAGATGAGTCAAGATAAGAGATGTAGAGTATCAAGTGGTCTTTTACAGAGTCCACTATGATACTCATGGCATTGATGTCATTGTCCTTGAACTTCTCCATAATTTCAACGTTTTGAGGTTCCTTCTCTTTTCCTTCTTCAAACTGTGGTTCCACAATCTTTCCTTTCACGATGTCCAACACTTTATTCTTGGCAAGGATGAGATCAATCCTTGTCTTCCATGCTCTGAAGTTAGAAGCCTCTTCTAACTTGTTTTCTAACTTCATAGAGTGAGTCATGACTGCTTTGACTTAGTCAACCTTTGACTTTTACCAAAAACTCAAACTTGACGTCTTAGCTTGCTGAGAGTACCAAGAGGTGCGCTAGATTAAGGCGCACTAGGCTATCCAAAAATTAGGGCAATCTCTTCACTTAAGGTGCTTCAACAAGAGGGTTAGGGTTTCGTTACTGCAGCAAAATCTTTGACTGCAACTGCAACTATAACTGAGCAAATCCTCCCAATCTATCTTCTAGCGGTCAGATTGTCCAAAGATAGTGTGGGCCCATAACCTTTTAGAAATAATACGTGTGCTCATTTATCCATAGACAATATAGCAATATTGTCACCCAACCATAGGCCAAAGCCACGCTCGAGCACCTTAACCTTGACAGAGAATAGTTCTGGAAGCAAACCCTAGGCCTAATAGCCAATCAATGTAGCGTACCTCTCTCCAGAGCTAGCACACAAGGCAGAACGTCCAAACCATAACCAATAGAAAGTCCAACCCTAAACCAAGAATATAGGTTGCAATAGCTGCAGCTGCAGCTACTCTCCAGACTTGCGCACTTACTCAGTTTCTGCAGTACACACTCTTACATTTCTGCAGTTGCGAGCTGTGTGTACCAAATGAGCTCTGGCGTCTTGTATTTATACTGCTTCTCCTTAGTTGTTTGGGCCGACTTCTCATTCTAGAGGCTAAAAACTCAATATTAAATATTTCCTTTAGCCGACTTGTCTTCTAGGGTTATGTCCAATGCTTTAGGATTTCTTCTTGCTTCCCGAAATATTTTATTCTTCTCAGGGTTACACATGGAGATTAATACCTCCCACAGCGACCATAATATCAACAACAGGGTCCTAGAGACAGAGGATCGCCAAGTGTTATAGCTCTCTGATATACTTGTGAGGTCCAACAATAGTGTTTGGCCCAATATCTCAAGGCACTAACTAAGGAGTCTCAATTCTTCCCTTAGTCGTATGACCTAACTACCTAGGTTGTAGAGAGTGATCTCCCTAAGCAATTTTATAAGAAGGCTTATAAAGGATACATTGCCTAGACCATGTTTGTGCAAGTACTTTATGCTCGCTTTGAACGTGATACTCACTATTTAGGATGCCAAACAAGCATGGTTATGCAGTATAATATTGCCTTTGAGCAATTGGCAATCCACATAGGGGGGCAATCTGATTTATCATTTAAAGAATGTTTCATCAATGGCCTCAAGGAAGCAATTAAAGCACATGTCATGATGGCAGTTGTAATGTCCCCACTTTGGGACATTATTATATTACAGAGTGTTATGATGACCAGAGTAGCCAGATGGAGGTTATAGCGAGTACAAGAGCTATTGAGAGGTTTTTTGGGGTCCGACTTGCATCGCTCATCTTATTTCATCATTATGATCCATTTCACACAGCTTGGCTTTGCTTCCGTTGCGTTCCGACAATTTTTGTGATTTTGAGTTATTCTGGGCTATATGTTAATTAAATTCACTAAGGAGATCATATTGGGCATAATACTTGGAGGAACCTCTTAGTGTAATAGCTCATTGGAATCAGGAGGAATAGCACTACAGGATAGGATGATGAGAAGTGGCTTTCAGTGGCCATGGAATCCAAAAGGAGGGATAAACTACTTTTTAGAGGTAAAATGGTTAATTAATTAATTAAAGTGATTTAATTAATTAATTAATAATTAAATAAAGTAAAAGTCACTTAGAGAGACAAGGTGAGGAGGGAGCATAAAAGAGAGATAGGGGCCTCTATTCTCTCATTATGTTGTTTATCATTTGATATCTAGTTTCTTGATAGTGAGCCCATGCACTTGGGGGTTTTGAGGGTTTTGACTTAACAAACCCTAGAGATCAGCTCGATGGTGAAAGATCCCACCCAACCTGGTCCAAGCTTGGTCACGGAGGTGAAAGATTCCTCCCTCACCATTCTACACCAAATCTATCCAGTCACAGGTGCATTCCACAGGTTCAGAAAGAGGAGGTGCGCACTAGTGAGGGTTTCAGCAAGAAGGGCGCACCACTTGAGGAAGGGAATCTCGTTTTGCCTTGAGTAGGTCGGATCTACAACAAATCTTGTTCTAGGAGCCATCTCTAACAATATAGCGCCCTTTTGCATTCATTGGGGGAGGATTTCTCTTGCAGGTTTATTTGTTGTGGCTTGAGAGGATTTCTGAAGGGGGGGGCGCAACTCTCCCTTAGGAAGCATTGAGTTGGGAGGTTGTATTTGCAGGAGAGACCCCGAATTTGTTTTGCATGTCATCTTCAAACCCCGGTCTACATTGTGGGGGTGATTTTGTGGTATTTGGAGGTCATCTACTAGGGGGCCGAATTATTGGTTGGCTACAGTCAAGGAGGGTGCAACATTGCTAGAGAGAACATCACCAGCAGCCAAAGTAAAGGGTAGATTCGCCATATCTCTTGTATCCAGCATTGGAGTGTCTTTGGGAAGCCTAGGACTTCATCTCTATCTTGTATTTTGGAGGCCATATCAGCCAGACACTCTACTATCTTATATGTATTTCAGATCTACTCCATTTTGTATGAGGACAGCCATTGTTACGAATAAAATCCGATCTGAGGTATTTTTGGTTATTCCTTATGTTGTTGATCTTGTATCTTGTTGAGGTATGTTCCATTGCTATATCTTTTGATTATTCCTGCAAACACACATAAAAACCATCAGTATAAACCCTAGCGCAACCTAAAGACCAAAATCAGCAAATTGTTTGACGAAATGCCACAACCAGAAAATACATAAAAATCAATGAAAACGAAATGTTTCTAACATCTTGGCTTGGGAACATTACAATGGTATCAGAAAGTTGATCCTCCCAGCCAACAGGGATTAGCGCATGCATACAGAGCCTAGATTCCTGCCAGCCTGAGGGATCTTCCATAAGGAAAGATGGATATGTTGGACTTTGCTAGAGAAATTGTATATTGTGAAAGGGAATATTACGCCCTTAGTGAGAGATTTAGAGCTCAAGTAACATTCCAACAGTTTGTATCCATAAAAAATCATAGGTGGAGCAAAGATGAGGTTACACATTGGGTCGGCATAGCAAAGGAAAAAAGAGCCAGAGCAGCTAGATGGAAGGAAGCACAAATTAACCCTACACCCATTAGGAGCAGGGAACTTTGCTTCAGTTGCAAAGAGCCTTGGGAGCTAGACCACAAATGCAGGGGTAAAGGGAAGGTGCACATTATTGAGGTGCACTATGACAGTGAGGATGAGGAGATGTATGAGGATGCAACGGTAGTTACCTATTTAGAGCAGTCTAATGATGCTAGTGACTCTTGCGCATCTGAGGGACAGTGCAATGTCCCCCACCTCTTGATAAAGAGGTGATGAAGAGACTCAGTGGCCTGGGCATCCCCACTAGGTCATAGTCTCACACTGAGGGGGGAAGTCAACTAGACTAAGGTTATATTCTTAAGTTGACTTAAAGAAAAAGGTTAAAAGGAGTAAAAGATAACTCAATAAAAGAATAGAAGTTAACCCTGGGAGTTAATCTAACTCAACAGAGGAATAGAAGGAAAAGTATAAATAGAAGGTTGGGGCGCACCTATTATTCATTTTGGATTTGGTATATTGCTTGTTATTGCTCTTGAGCATACAGTTTGGGGGTTTTGCTGTACAAACCCTTGTGAGCAACTCAGTGGTGAAAGACCCACTCACCTTGTTCCATAGCTTGGTCTCGGGGATGAAAGACTCCTCCACACCATTCTACAATCAGCATATTTCCACCTAGCGATTCAGAAGATAGCAGGGTCGTACTGTTCTTGAGTTTCCAAGAAGGGCGCACCATCATCTAGAGAAGGGTTCGATCCAGGTGATCAGGAGAGCCTTTGGCCATTCCGTCACTTGGGTTTTACTTGCAGGGGCCCAACCATCATTTTAAGGGTTTTTCTGGAGAGTTATCACCATCAGATATTTAGCTTCAGATTGGGACGACTTGGAGACAAAGGGACGTCCTATGATTCAGTAAAACTCAGATCTAGAGAGCTTCACCTAGAATCTGAGTCTGAAACTTCTCCTACAGGGTTCTCATAGCCCGATCTACATTCCTGGGAAGTTTCAGGGCATTTGGAGACTTCTCTCATCAGGGTCGAGCTACCTAGGGTTCCAAGCATCCAGGAGGGCGCAGCTTCATTAGAGAATTCAGAGTTTGGAGGAGTTTTCCTTAGCCTTTCGGCTTGAGATTTCAAGAGGGTGTTCCTATCACCCAGATCTATCAGTTGGCAGAGTTTGGGCTCATTTGGAGTCTTCTTACAGTTGGGCCGAGTTTTTGAGGGTTTCAGCCTTCTATTGGAGCGTGGCATCTTCGAGCTTGAGGAGTTGGCATCCATATCTACTTGTATTGGTCTTCATCTATCATCCAGCCTTTGGGGGCGTATTTTGTATTGGCGGGAGCATTTTGTAGCAGCTCATACTTATTATCTATCCGGCCATCTGAGGATTATTCCAGATCGGCTATCTATTGTATCCGATTCATGCTTCTATAATAAAGGTCAGATCTATGCTTGTGTTTTATATATCTTGAATGTATTGTGATCTTGCATGTGTTGGACAAATCTTGTATAAACACCACTTAATAACTGGACAACCTCATTAGTCACCTGCACATCAAACACAACAGAGGTAGTTAGTGGTTTCAAGCGAAAAAATTGGCTTGAGATCATTACAAACAGTTGGATGGACAGGATGATAACACATGTTCTCTATCTTCCACATCAGGCAGTGTTGAGGATTCAACACGTCAACACAGTGGTGACACGTGTGAGAATTCTTAGGAGTTAGCACTAAGATATGATGAGAGTAGGTCGGATGACCTACCCTTGGGTGTAGACATGGCGGTCAAGGAGTCATGCGTGGAGGAGGATGAGCTTTCTATGATGACCGTGACACATTTGTCCTCTTTTCAGACACCTATGATAGCCACGACACATGAGGATATCAGTGGCATCTACGATATGGTGGAGGAGCCTTGTGTGAGGATTGTAAACCAGGGGCATATGGATCTGCAGACCTAGGAGGAGAGACATGACTTGGAGACAGTGGACCTTACACATACCTATCAGTATGAGGAGAGTGAGTCACCTCTTTTGGAGACTCCATTATTTGATCAGGTTATGGAGATTGACAGTTTGATGGGACACTTACTTCCAGGACTGGCCTGCAGTGATGAGAATGCAATCCTTATTGGTCGGGATGACCATAACACGTGGTTGGACACATCTGTATGGGATCCAGGCACAGATGGCAGTAGCAGGGTGAGTGCACAGGAGGATACAGCTGCCTATACAGGATACAATGTGATTCGTATGGGGGTGGTAGTTGGTGATCGTGTGCAGTGGCATACAGTGATAGTAAGGCAGTTCAGTGCCTTACCTTTTGTGGAGAGTGTTGTTGGGGATTCCATGGTTAACACTAGCAGTGAGGGGCATGAGGTAGCAGCACCTCAGCAAGACTATGATCAAGAGTCACGATACTTGGTAGGACAGTTGAGAGTTAGTGAGGACAGGATCATGGCCGCCACTAGATGCATTGTTGACACACATGCATTGGTGGCAGATTATTGTTGGAGGCATCGATGGCACATGATAGTTCAGATGGGGGATTTGCCACGGATGACTTTCATACTCTCAGGGAGAGAGTAACTATGATGAGGGTCAACTACCAGCAATTGTTGATGGACAAAGATTACCTATTGGAGGTTGGCAAGATGTATCACAGGGCCCTGAGGGAGCAGGAGTTGGAGGTGGACCGACTCACTCATGAGTTGGTGAGCACACAAGGATTCTTGAAAGGCACACAGATAGACCTTCAAGAATCAGAGCCCAGATTGGAGGAGCTCATTAAGGAGACTGGTCAAAGATACACCATATCTATCTCAGCAAAGAATCAGATATGTTCCTCAATTACATTGTTGGAGGATGTCCAGGAGTTAAAGGGGCCACCATTCATGGGTAGTTCTGAGACAGTCGATCATACACATGAGGATTCCAGAGCTAGGGGAAGTTACGAGGACACTTTCATTTGTGTTCCATGATTGGTTGATATCCACGTAGAGGATGATCCGGCAGTACACCTTGGACATATGATGATGAGAGAGATGTATAGTGGGATTCAGGTGGGATGCATTGGATTGCAGGGAGGATACACACTTAGTGGAGCATGGAGATCCCTCTCCTTTGCAGCAACACATAGTTCTGAGAGATCACCTTCACAATAGCAGTAGCTATAGGAGTGATAACGGTTGGAGAGTGATTGACCAACATTTTGTAGAAATACCCCCAGTTGTACCTATTGATTGGGGTTCAATGATGACTACAGGCAAGTATTTAACATGGGTACCGGTGGACGAGCTTTTGGTTGAATCCTTGGGATTGACCAAAGCATATGATACTTTCCAGTCCTACAGTCGATCACAGATGTTTCTGTTAGCCTTTCTCGACACTTTCCTCATCGACAACAGCGTCAGGGGAGATTGACAGTGGCAAAGGACATTGAGAGTTGGTAGGCCAAGACCCCCTAACAGGAGAGTCCATATGGCACACAACATCATAGGGGTGGATCATCAGAGGCAGACAGTTGAGACCTTGTGCGTGATGGTGAGCATCTTAGGCCATGGGATAGCAGACATCTTAGAGGGCGACACAGATCCAGATTCTCATGGGGATGAGCATGGAGGGCTTCCGACAGTTATCGGTATGACACAGGAGCAGTTAGTGGGGATAAGAAGTGATAAACTTCGAAGTTTGCCATGGGATCCAGGAGTCCATTTGGTTAGTAGGTTGTTTCATCTTATGATGGCCCAAGTTGCATCAAAGAGCCACATACTTCACTCTGGGTTGGTTTTGAGTAGGCTTGCAGGGGCTTGTCCTATGGAGCGAGAAAGTTTCTCCCTTTGGATACTCATGATCGAGTATGGAGATGGTTGGGCAGATATTACTTCCACAAAGGTACTTTTACTGATGCAGCTTCTGGATAGCAGGTCCAGTTTCCACAGATATTCTAACGTGAGGATCCAGGAGTGGGGGATCCAGTATGTACACGGTGAGCGGACAATCATGATCAGAGTAGTGCAGCGCCAGCATGGTGATCTTTGGCAGAGACTAGAATGGGACCCCAGGAATTGCAGGGCTGAGCATTTCATTGACTGATGGAGGTGAGTGGACCCTTGCAGGGGAAAGTTATTTTGACTTTCCATTGAGCTTCAGTATTGGGGAGAGCACGTCACTTGAGGGTGATTCATTGAGGTCTTGTCGTACCTCACTATGGCAGCAGCATATGTAGTTGGTGGAGACCGTGTCGGTCTTGGTATGGACTTGGAGGATGGACTCGATCCGGGTTGAGGCCATGTGTCATTTGCAGGAGATTCATGATGTTGATATGTTACAAGATTATGCTTCACAGGGTATTGCAGTTCACGTCCTGATATGGTACCCAGGTGATAGAGTGCGTGATAGTTCAGATTTGGATGGAGCCTACAGTGTGTCCCACAGGTGGACATGGGACCCAAGTATTATATATGGATTGATTCAATTATTGCTTGAGGACAAGCAATATTCTAGCAGGGAGGATTGTAATGTCCCCACTTTGGGAGATCATTATATTATAGAGTGTTATGATAACCAGAGTAGCCATATGGAGGTTATAGCGAGTACAAGAGCTATTGAGGGGTTTTTTTGGGTCCGACTTGCATCGCTCATCTTATTTCATCATTATGATCCATTTTGCACAGCTTGTGCTTTGGTCACGTTGCATTCCGACGATTTTCGTGATTTTGAGTTTTTTTGGGCTATATGTTAATTAAATTCACTAAGGAGGTCATATTGGGCATAATACTTGGAGGAACCTCTTAGTGTAATAGCTCATTGGAATCGGAAGGAATAGCACTACAAGATAGGATGATGAGAAGTGACTTTTAGTGGCCACGAAAGCCACAAGGAGGGATAAACTACTTTTTAGAGGTAAAATGGTTAATTAATTAATTAATAATTAAATAAAGTAAAAGTCACTTGGAGAGACAAGGTGAGGAGGGAGCATAAGAGAGATAGGGGCCTGTATTCTCTCATTATGTTGTTTATCATTTGATATCTGGCTTCTTGCTAGTGAGCCCATGCACTTGGGGGTTTTAAGGGTTTTGACTTAACAAACCCTAGAGATCAGCTCAGTGGTGAAAGATCCCACCCAACCTGGTCCAAGCTTGGTCACGGAGGTGAAAGATTCCTCCCTCACCATTCTACACCATATCTATCCAGTCACATGTGCATTCCACAGGTTCAGAAAGAGGAGGTGCGCACTAGTGAAGATTTCAGCAAGAGGGGCGCACCACTTGAGGAAGCGAATCTCGTTTTGCCTTGAGGAGGTCAGATCTACGGAAAATCTTGTTCTAGGAGCCATCTCTACCACTATAGCACCCTTTTGCATCCATTGGGGGAGGATTTCTCTTGCAGGTTTATTTGTTGTGGCTTGAGAGGATTTTTGAAGGGGGGGCACAACTCTCCCTTCAGAGGCATTGAGTTGGGAAGTTGTATTTGCGGTTGAGAGCCCGAATTTGCTTTGCATGTCATCTTCAGACCCCAATCTACATTGTGGGGGTGATTTTGTGGTATTTGGAGGTCATCTACTAGGGGGCCGAATTATTGGTTGGCTACAGTCAAGGAGGGCGCAACATTGCTAGAGGGAACATCACCAGGAGCCAAAGTAAAGGGTAGATCCACCATATCTCGTGTATCCAGCATCGGAGTGGCTTTGGGAAGCCTAGGACTTCATCTCTATCTTGTATTTTGGAGGCAATATACAATATATCACAATCTGGCACAACTATTATTGGAGTTGTGCACATGGCATCCTTTAAAGCTAAGAAGGCTCGTTCAACGACCTCATTCCAAACAAATGCATTTTTTTTGAGTAGCGAAGTTAAGGGAGCAACGATTTTTCCATAATTTTTGACAAACTTCCCATAGTAGCCTGTAATTCCTAAGAATCCATGTAAGCTCTTTAGAGGTTTGTGATGGGGCCAATTTTGCATTGCTGTGACTTTCTTGGGATCAATTGATACTCCCTCCTAGACTATAATGTGACCTAAGTATTCAACCTTTGAAGCCCCAAAACACATTTGGAGTGTTCTACAAATAGTTGGTGATCCTGCAGGAGTTGCAGTGCTTTATCAACATGCTCATAGCTCTATGTGGTATTTCGATGTTTTGTTATATATCAAAATATCATCAAAGAATACTGGCATAATATTGTGTCAGAATGGGTGAAAGATCTTGTTCACGAGGCTTTGGAAGGTTGATGGAGCATTGTGAAGGCCAAAAGGTATCACTAAAAACTCATAATGATCTTCATGTGTACGAAAAGTGGTCGGAGGGATGTCAACCTCTTTCATCCTGATCTAGTGGTAGCCGAAACGAAGGTCAAGTTTAGTGAAAAACTTGGCTCCATGAAGTTCATCCAAGAGGTCATCAACATCTAGGATAAGAAATTTGTCCTTGATGGTCAACTTATTGAGAGACCTAAAATCAAGACACATGCACCAAGTACCTTCCTTCTTTTATATCATGACCATTGGTGATGAATACAGGCTAGTACTGGGATGTATGATTCTCGCCTCCAACAATTCCTGAATGATCTTTTTTAATTTCATTTTTCTATGCAAAAGGGTGTCGATAAGGACACACATTGGGTGGTTAACTATCTAGAATAAGGAGGATACCATGGTCATGTTTCCCACGTGAAGGTTGTAAACCTTGTGGCGTTTCAAATACCCGTTGATGCTTAGAGAAAACTAGTTGCAAAACATGGTGAATGTCTTTGTAGTGGTGTCAACTACCTGTATGGCATTAAACTATGCAATAACACCTTAGTGGCCTTTCTTCAACAACTTCTTCATACGATGAGAGGTGATAATTTTAGGGGAACCAAATGTAAGCCCCTTGAGGGTATGCTTTTGCCCTTCCTGCACAAAGTTCATATATAATTTTTTGAAATCCAGGGTGATTGGTCCTAAAACGTGTAACCATTCTGCCCCAAGAACTATATTGCAACCGCCCATTTCAATAGCAAACATGTGAGTTTTGAGATGATACTCACCAATTTGTAATTTTATATTTTCACAGGAGGCCCCACATTTCACTGTACTATCACTGACGATCATAATTTGAAAATTAGATATGGTACATACATAACAATGAGTGTCTTGTGCCACTCTCCCATGGAAAAAATTGAGTGCTACCACTATCAATCAACATAATCACTTTGCAGTGCTTGATGTTACCAATCAATTTCAAGGTTTGGGGTGGCGAGAAACTTGATAAGGCATGGAGAGAAATTTGGGGTTCCTCGCAAGGAGCTTTCAAAGGGGCTTCATCTTCCATGGGGGTGTTGTTTTCTTTCAAAGATGGCTCGAGAGTATCTTCAATAGGAATGCCCTCTGAGTAGTCATGTGGAGATAAATCCATTCGAAATCATTTTTGTTCTTTACATTTGTGCTCTTTGAAATATCTATATTCACACTATAGCAAAGACAAAGTCATTGATGTTCTGCCATTTCTTTAGAAGATAACTTGTGGATGCAAACTCGTTGTGAGTTGGAGGTGTTAGAATATGAAAGATTGTGTGCTCGTTTTACCATTGACAATACCCTTGTCACC
>SNQJ01S0015416.1:102265-116721 GCA_010110895.2 Picea sitchensis | reverse complement strand
GCTGAAGCCAACCTCCGAGCACCATAACCTTGACAGAGAATTACTCCAGAAGCAAACCCTAGGCTAGATAGCCAAACAAAGGGTAGCGCACCCTTCCCCAAGGATAGCGCACCAACAAGAGTTGATCAGATAGTCCAAACCAAACGTGATTTGCTAGCTGCAGCAGCTACAATGGCAGCTCTCCTCCAAACCTGCGCACAAAACTGGGCACTGCAATGCGCACAAGTGATGCTCTGAAATTATGAGACTGCCTACCAGAATGAAGATTGGCCTCCTGTATTTATAGTAAATCTGGCTAACTGCCTGGGCCGACTTCTCATTCTGGGTATCTGTTTGTTCAATATATATTATTTCTTTTGGCCGACTTCTTCTCTTGGAGGCTAATAACCTAATACAAGTTATCATCTTGAGCCGACATGTCTTCTAGGGTTATTAGCCAACTCATTAGGGTTTCTTCTTGCTTCCCGGAATATTCTATTCTCATCAGGTTTACACGTGGAGATAAATACCTCTCGCAGCTACCATAATATCAACAATGACCTACTACACAAGGCCCAAGAAATGTTTAGAACAAGGACAATGGGGGAGTTACAAAATCAAGCATTGATCAAGCTTATCCCCAAAAGATCCTCCAAGGATACCATCTACACCTAAAGACCAATCACATCACTTAATGTTTCTTACAAGACTTTGGCTAAAGACTTGGCCATGAGAATCTAAAGAGTGGCCTCTCTTATTGTTCACCTGAAGCAAATGGGCTCCATTTAAGGGCAATTTATTCTAGATACAATTTTTATTGCATGGTAAAGTGTGGACTACACAAAGGAATCCAACTAGTAAGTTCTTCTTTTGAAGGTAGATTTCAATAAAACATAAGACAAAGTAGATTGGCCTTTTATTACTAATATGCTTTCTTGGTTAGGTTTTGGCACACAGATTGTATTGATGGTGAAGACTGTGTTTTCTAATGCTTCAACATTTATCTTGGTTAATGGTGTGTTATTGGTAAGATTTTTGCCTTCATAAGTCAATCTAATAAGGTTTCCCTCTTGCTCCCTACTTGTATTCCCTAGTCGCTTATGCTTTAGCGTACCTCCTTTATGTAGCTAGAATGAAAAGAAAAGTAAGAGGAATTAACATTATCGAAGGGGGGAGGTATTGAACAATCAATTTGTTGATGATTCCCTTATCTATGTAAAGTTTTCTCAAGACTTTTTTGATGGGAACTTCAATGCCTAGGATGTCCTTTGGTCAACAACGAGAGCAATGATAAGCGATCACATATCAAAGATTAGGTTGATTGGGATGAAGGATATTGTTAAGTTTTTAGTTATTATTAGGTTCTTTTCAATTTACTAGATAACAATAGCATAGGTAGGATCACTGAGAGAAACACAATCACAAGATACACAACATTTATCCTGGGAAACCCTCATGGGGGAGAAAACCCAGCAAAACTTCCTTAATATAGATAAGAAAACCCAAAGAAAACTTCCTTAATATAGATAGCCAACATAATGCCAAGATAATAAACCAAACACTAGGAAGAGATATCCTCCATCGAAAGTAATGCCTCTTCCTTCTTCTCCAACCGCAACTACCAAACTTGGCGACCGAAAAGTGAATGAGTGAGTGATCAACGAGGCGCTATTCTTTATTTATTATACAAACCGCAAGTGTTGGAAAGGTCTCTTCACCAAGTGTATTTATTTGTTTTTAGTGGTTAAACCACTTTAATTAGCCTCAAAGATGACTTCTCAATTTGCATAAATATATTTAGGTTTCCGGACCAATCCACAAAAGAGATTTGGTCAATTGGCACAGCTGATATGATCAATCCACAAAAGGATTGATCTACCGAATAATAACTCAATAATAAATAGAATACTCTTTTGCAACTACAATATTTTAACAATTCCCTATCAAAGAAGGGTATTCGACAACACAACATCATCGGAGAGAGAGAGAGGGCGCGAACATCAACAACAGAATCTTCGAACATTGACTAGCATATCTATAAATCATCGAAAGTTTTTTCATCATCATCGCTTCAATGCATGGAGTTGAGTAGCATCATCATCCTCATCAAGATAGCCAAAGTAGCAATATCATCATCATCTTTAGCTGTGAGGCTAAAGTATCATCATCATCTTCTATAGCATGAGGCTAGCGGTCATCATCAACATCTTTAAAGTACAGCCAAAAATATCATCATCTTCAAAGATAGCTTAAATGACATCATTACCATATCATCTTCGCTAGTAGTTGAAGTGGGTATCATCATCATTCCGTGACAACATGGATTAGTATAACACTAATACATTATCATCATCAATAACAACACAAGGTCGACAAATATCAACAACAATGATCACAAAGATGAAGGTTGAGTATCATCAACATCAACATCTTAGTCGGAAATCTTCGCTAAGCCGCATTCAACAACATCGACGAAGTCGAAATCTTCAGCACGAAAATGGCATCACAACAACATTTGCAATCTAAGCTGGAAATCTTCAACACGAGGTCATAATCACAACACGCGACAAAGTCGAAATCTTCGACTAGGTCGGGCATCAAACAACATCGCAAGACGAGCCGGAAATCTTCAGCGACTAGGTCGAAATCAACACGCGATCTAAGCCGAAATATTCGAAGACTAGGTCAGAGACAACAACATCACATCTAAGCCGGAAATCTTCAACAACATAGGGTCGGGTAATTTATCCATACTGTTGGAAATCTCAAAGACTAGGGTCGGCATCAAAATAAATATCTTGTGGTACACCAACGCATCCAAAGGATCTGCCCAGAATCAAAAGATTCCCTAGGATATAAAAACTTAATCGCTGCTCACTACTGACCAAAGGTAGCATATTCATGCACAAGTACTCTAACACCGTGAGCATCCCACGGACCTCGAATTTGTCCGTGGATGATTAGTCCCCTAGGGAGAAAACTTAACCGAGCTACCGCCATTGGTCGATACCATAGTATCATCGCATTACCCCGGAGGTCCTTTCGACTATACCAAGCCGGTTCTGTGTGCTCTCGTCTCTTACACGGTGACAGTAGCTTGGTCAACACGACCGCAACCCGTCATTTGTGCTAACATATTGGAGTTTTATAGCTCCTCTCCGCATCATATCATGAATGAAGCGATATCGGATCTCTATGCGTGCTTCGACCCATCATGGAACACATCATTTTTATACAACTCGGGTTATCACATAAGACCACGCGGGTTTCCATCTCCCAAATCAATGTCAACATCCGAAGCCATATATTTCAACTCCGGCGAAGATGTGCAATGTATTCGCTTCGTCATGTCGAGATAATACTATTGTTTCCTACCGCCATGAGATCATGGTTGACCACAACATCCTGAAATGCTCTTCATGTCAGAGACACTACCAACACAATCTGAATCAGAATCCATGGCTACTTGAAGTCATGACTTAGTATAATAGACCAAAGTCCAATGTACCTTAAGGTATCTCATCACATGCCTTTATGTACCATTAGCAGGAACATGTTCCACCACCGCATACTAACTCAAAGGTGTTCATAGTAAAACATATATCCTGTCCGTTATTCGTCGTGATACATCATCAACCAATAATTGGTCATGCATAAAGCAGCATCAACCACCTCGCCTGGCAATTCACCAGAGCTTCAACTTCGCTTTCCATGGTGTTCATGGATTTTACATTTCAACATGTTAAAACCCCTTCATTATTTCAACTCGCATACTTCCCTTGGTTAAGGGAAGATTCTTCCTTTCACCAAACTTCAAGACCTAAGAGATAATGACATTAGGTCTTCCATCAAACTCTACAGCGAGCTTCTTATAACAATTTGTGATGAGATTTTCTCATCTTGTCAAGAATACATCATATACATATAGAAATAATATCATCAGTTCATCATTCATAACCTTGAAGTAAAGGTTAGAATCAACTTTTCACTTGGTAAAGCCCAAGCTCGTCAGAAACTATTACTTTTTCCATACCAAGCTCTAGGGGCCTTCTGCTTCAACATGTATAGAGCTTCCTTCAACCAATAGACATGAGTCTTTCTATTTCCAATCTTCAAATCATATGTACCAATCGAGTACACTTGCTCAATTGCAACTCAAACTGCACAATCATGTACTAGCTCTACGTGCTCTCTGCAAATAACTATCCGTCTCACTGCTTGAGATTATGTCCCCCACTTTTTCTACAACTGTTTCTTCTGAAACCGAGACTCTTCACCTACAGTTGTTCTGAAGCCGAGAATGAATGTTCCATTCTCACTGTGGTTGTTGAAATATGAGAGTAACTCCTCTACTTCATCATGACAACAACTTCATCTGAAACCGAGAGTGGCTCAATAACCGATACTAAAAGGTAGCTCTTTCTTCTTTCATGGAGGTAACTCTATCTTTTATCGTAGTCATGTCTCCATGACCTAACCACGTAACAATGCACCAATTGCCACTCAAATTTAAATATGGGATTGCTCCCAGATCTCATACTATATATGAATCATAGTTGTTTTGGTTGTCTAAATCGAACTATTTCTCCACTATCGGAGTATGTTCATCATATTCTCCTCTGCCGGAGAATCCTAGACACACGCTTTGTAATATGCAACATGCTTGATCCGTATAGATCAATCTTGGAATTCAATACTCATTAACTTCTCTTCTAGTCTCATCGAAGAATCCACATCCTAGTCTTTATGACTAGCTTCCTCCTCTGCCACTAAAACAAGGGAATCTTCCGTGAGATTTCATATCTCCTCCGAATCTATGATCTAGTCTTCTCATGGCATCTCGTCTTCCCACCGAAGATGTCTCATCTCATTCCTTTGAGATCGCCATCAGATTTCTTCCAGTCCACAAGGACTCTCATCATACTGCATGTGGTATACTTGGTGTTGAATACCAAGTCTAAACATGAAAGGTTGTGAGTCATACTCAAACAAAGTTCCTGGGCTCCCTTGAGGTGGCTCTCACTATCCTTGACCAAGTCTCTGAATTCAATGTTTGTCATCTCTTGGATTTCCGCCTTTACCACTCCATATGAGATACCTTGATCCTCAAAAATAGTTTACCTTCATCTCTATGGTACATGAATATATATGGTCATGTACATAATTGGCCCTTTCATGTCTCATCTCATCTATTGCCCTATGTAACCTTCACTATAGCTTCCTCAGAAGCTATCACTCAAAGGACTCAAACAAAGGTCAACAAAAACAACAAGCAAGAATAATACTCTTGATAATAAAATAAAACAATAGTATTCACATCACACAAGAGGCCCTTTAGAGCTATCACTTGTGACATGCCCCAAACAAAGATCAAAAAGTAAGAAATACAATAACAATAAATGAGATCAACACTCTTCTAGTAAGCCAGGATAAACATTCATCCATTGTAACCTCGAACTAACATACAAGAAGTTTCTCCTAGAGGAGATGTTAATATACTGTAAATGATTACGTTAAACATTTATCTCAATATGCCCACATGTTACTGGGCATAATAATTTTCAAAGACTACTACTAACTCTAGTGTTTACTTGTAAAGGGTAGTTATCAACTTTGTCATGTTCAACTTTTGGAATCTTATTAACTTAATTAATCAAACCTAGAACCTGTAGCCTTGTCCTCAAGAATGAGGTGTTTCTCTTTCTTCCAAGTCTCCTTCACTGAGGATGACAAGTGTTTCACCTGACTTCAGATTAAGACAATATGCTATCTTGACAAAAGTTGCTAGAGAATAAGCTCTATGATTCAACTGTAATACATCTAATACCTTGACTTTTAATTTTGACCAAAGGTTAGTATGATGGTCATAGCTTCAACATGCAACTCTAGATCAAAATAAGGTCATAACAATAGATGCATATCAATAATCAAACCCGGGTTGTATTATTCCTTTGAATGTGTTGGATTCAGATCCTTTTACCCATACAGATCTTCATTTTTAAACATATGTGAGTATATACCTTTGATAGCATTTGTAGTTAGTGGCACCATCTGGTAGAAACTTTAATAATTACCAACTCTTAAAACTTCAAGCAGGATCATGAATCGGTACCGGCAAATGATACTTCAACCTGATAATGCAACCTAATTGATAATCAACCGATTCGGAATCAAGAACTCCAAATTTAGGGTTTTATGAGGGAAACCCTAATTTTCTTCTAAACTTCAAATTTTGAATTGATCCAGGCTGGGATGTGTTAACTGAGGCTAGCAAGTTGGTACTAAATTTCCTCGAAAATCCACTTTACCCCCTTGAAACCTAACTTATGAAATCGGACTGGTATCGTATTAATCGGTTTCCTGGTTTTTGGTACTTCTGGTTTCTCTGGTACTGTTTCTTCTGGTTTTCTCGTACCAAGGAAAAACTACGGGGTTTCATTTTCCGGGAGTTCTAGCCACTGAGAAGGTGCGCTTAAGGTGCCAAATAGTTCCTTGGTTTAGGGTGCACTCTTCTAGATGGTTTTAGGCAAAAAATCTCCAATAAAAGCCCTAATTTTCTCAGACCTGCTAAATGACGCTTTTGGTTGCTTATCGATTGAAAGGTGCTCTCATCAACTTAGCTCCTCGACCATGTCAAGTTTTGAGCTATTATTAGTTCTTTTCAATTTACTAGATAACAATAGCATAGGTATAGGATCACTATGAGAAACACAATCACAAGATACACAACATTTATCCTTGGAAAGCCTCATGGGGAGAAAACCCAAAGAAACTTCCTTAATATAGATAGCCAATACAATGCCAAGATAATAAACTAAACACTAGAGAATATCCTCCACTCAACAATGCACCTCTCTCTCTCCCTCCAACTACCAAACTTCATGACTGAAAGTGAGTGCGATCAAATGATGCCATTTCCTTATTTATACAAACCCAAGGTGTGTTGGAAAGGTGTCTCTTCAATCAAGGGTCAATTTGTTCTTAGTGGTTAAAACCACTTTAATTATCCTGGATGACTTCAATTTGCATAATATATTTAGGGGCCTGACCAATCCACACAAAAGTGGATTTGGTCATTTACAATGCGCTACATGATCAATCCACAAAAGGATTGATCTAGACCAATACTAAAATCACTAATAATAAATAGAATACTCTTTGTAATTACATTATTTCAATAGATACACCAAACTAGTTGATCTATCCATGACACCAAATGAGAATGGAGATATTTTGAGATATATTAAGGTTCCATCTGGAGTAGGTGTATCCTTTAGCTCTATATGGGAGTGGTGCCTTCAAAAGATGCAGTGCAAAATTCATAGTTGGAAATACATGGATCTTACATTTGCCAACAAACTCAGAATTACTAGTAAAATCCACCATACTGATCATGTCTACTATACTTCTTGTTAGTTCCCCTCTCATCCACACAATTTTCCCGCTTTAAGAGACTTCTAAGGGGGTTTTCGTGGTCTATATTTAGTGGTGATAAAGACTATCCCATAGTCCCTTGGAGTGTTCAAACTCTACCCAAGCAAGAAGGAAAATTGGGCTTAATTGATATCAACCTACAATATGCTATCTTGTCAATTAAATGGATTGTCTGATGTCTTTTTGGTGATGAGCAGTAGAAAGTGTTGATCAAACGTAAAATCCTCGACGAGAGACATAAATCTGAGAATTGTGGGTTATTTCAGATTTGTGATGTTGTTAGTAACTTAGTATACCAAATAATTTTAATATTGGAGTTCCTCCCATCTCAAAAGGATCTAGGAAGAGCTTGGAAAATAGTTGTATTATGTCTTTCCTAGCAGTGCTTTAGGCATAGAGGAAATATTAATATTGTCAGTGATTCAATTTGGACTTGGGGGCTTAAAAACTGCTTTATGTCTCACAAGGTAATTCTTCCTAAGAGGTTGGCTAGGAAGGGACTATTTTGTTGGAGGATCTACGGATTGAGGTCATATAGGAATGGAAAGGCTTGGACTCTCAACTCACATGAGTTTGGACTTCTACACGTTGGTCAATTAACAATCTAGGTGCTAAGAATTGAAGCAATTTGTCGTTGTCACTAACCATCCAAGTGCAAGCACTACACAAAGGTAATGAAATTGGCATAAAAACATGTTGAACATGCAAAATTAAACCACCCCAACCGGATCTCCAAGGCCCTCATCTTTTATTTAAGCGAAAACCTAAATCAACTCATAAAGATCCTTATATATAATAGGTTCCATCTCCAGTCCCTCCATATGGCCCTTCCCTAGGCATTTGCATTTTATATCATATAGCAAAGACCCTCCAAATCACTAGAAAGTTTTTTCACATGCCAATCTTGAGAATTGTGCGCTATTTCAGATTTGTGATGTGGTTAGTATACTAAATAATTTTAATATTGGAGGTCCTCCCATCTCAAAAGGATCTAGGAAGCTTGGAAAAGAGTTGTATCATGTCTTTCCTAACAGTGATTTAGGCATAGAGGAAGTATTAATATTGACAGTTATTCAATTTGGACTTGGGAGCTTAAATACTCCTCTATGTCTCACAAGGTAATTCTTCCTAAGAGGTTGACTAGGAAGGGACTATTTTGTTGGAGGATATGTGGATTGAGGTCATATAGGAATCAAAAGGCTTGGGCTCTCAACTCGCCTGAGTTTGGACTTCTACGCTTTGGTCAATTAACAATCCAGGTGCTAACAATTGAAGCAATTTGTCGTTGTCACTAACCATCCAAGTGCAAGCAACACTACACAAAGGTAATGAAATTGGCATAAAAAAATGTTGAACATGCAAAATTAAACTACCCCAACCAGATCTCCAAGGCCCTCATCTTGTATTTAAGCAAGAACCTAAATCAACTCATAAAGATGCTTATATATAATAGGCTCCATCTCTAATCCCTCCATATGGCCCTTACCCGGGCATCTGCATTTTATATCATATGGCAAAGACCATCCAAACCACTAGAAAGTTTTTTCACATGCCAATCTTGAGTATTTGATTCCACGAGTCCTTCCAAAAAACCCTTACCTACATAATTTAACCCCTAAAAATTAGTCAGGACGCTTGAAAAAGAAATTCAAAGATATGTCGCCCACACTCTCTTGAGAAGAAACTAAGATCACAAAACCCTTCATATTACCTCCATGACTTTTTTCATGATGTTAAGTCCCTCCCTATAGGGCTCGAGCTCATATGCTACCCTTTCTAATTTTTGTATGCCAAGACTTTTGTGGAACCCCTGTTATCTACATGTTGTAACAACACTGAATCGTAATGTACTTATTTGTTAAATGAAGTAATATACGAAGCATTTTCATAAACCCAACAAAAACAACAAGAGTCTCAAAATTGCATTCCAACTTATGAAACATACAAACTTAATAATCACTCCAAGGCCCATTTTATAGGATTTGTCTTGGTGCTACAATAAGTCCATTTGGATTTTTAAGCCCTGTAGATTGTACCAGGGCCTCAATAGAACTTATGCATTTTAAAAAACCCTCCACCAAAGATGGGGCCTTTACATAGAAAGAAGCTAATGCGTTGATCATTTGCAGACAACATAGTCTTCTAGGCTCGCATATTGATTGGGAGTCTTTTCATGGTTTTTTATTTATCTGGGACAACCCTCAAAAGATAGGTTGTCAGGGACTAAGTTAATTCATACATTGTGCCCACAATATAGGAGGGTAGAAACTATTCGCCACATTTTTGGAGCTGCAAGTGCTCCCAAGAGTGTTGGGAATTTGTATGGGTTATTTGGAAACATATTATATATAGGAAATTTTGTTGGAAAACAACCCTTTTAGACGAGCATTCACTCCATTGCTCCTCCCTATTTCCATTGAGTGTAGCATTGCATTAGAATTGTTAGCTCGTATGTAATCTTAAAGATTATATGTAAAGTTGTTAGCAAGTCCAAGTTCTCTATTGTTTTGTTTAGAGAATGTAGTTTTGATGAGTTGGTTGTATAATCCAAGTTAAAGGCACTCTCATTAGGAGAGATGTGAAAGATTGTCACCACAAGGCTTTGTTATCGCGCAATCTATACTTGCCCAAAGCCTGAAGGCAAGTAGGCTTAGATTGACGTAACACGGAAGTAGTCCTATCACTGTCACCCCAATAGGGTACCTCTTTATCTTTAGGAGAAGGATACATCCACTCCAAGGGAGATGTCCCAAGACCTAGGGGGTTTGAGGAAAAGGAAAAGGTAAGGCTAACCACCCCTCTCTCTAGGTCACTCAAAACAAACTTAAGTCTTGTTGGATGAAGCAAAGAAGAATAAAGTGTACCTCCCCCTTACCAATACAACGACAAAAGTTATGGAAGCAACAAGTGATGATGAATGCTTCAACAAGACTTCAAGTTTACATAGATGACTACTACCAATCAATGTATGAAACAAGTGATAAATATATAGCAGCATTAATAAATTAATGACAGCTGTAATAACATCCAGAAAATGCACTTGAATAGACTATAACAAGATATTGTGAAGTCCTGAAATAATAACACTTGTCTCATACAATTTCTAGATATATGTCAATCAGAAAATAAGCTATAACAGGCTGCCAATGATAACTGTAGCAACAGCAAAATAAAGTAATGACAGCAGTGGTAAAATCTTCAGAAAAAGTATTTAGAAAGGCAATTTGATGCACACTTTAGTCTTGGTTGATTGTACCTTACCTTATACAATTTCTGGATTGATTTAAGTGGTCAAACAAGTTTGGATAGGCTGCAAAATGATGGTTGTAGCAGTGATTATAACAGCAGCAGCTTAGTGGTTRGTATTTCCTAGACTAGGTCAGCAAGTTAGTTTAGGTTAGTAGGGTATTAGGTAGAGAGATTGAGTTTGAAGTTTGATGATTCTTGTCAAGAAACAAGGGTTGAAGACTAGTGCCTCTTAGGGGTAAATGGAGTCAATGTGGGCGGCTCCTTCTAAGGCTGCAAATTAATGATGATACACGAAAGTCTAAGAGGGAAAAAAATCTAAGAGGAGTAGCAACTTAAGTCCTCCTAGATTTTGACCTTAAGAAACAAAGTGCTAGGGTGTAGGCACTTCTAGGCCCTAGCGCCTTGCTCCCTTAGCCTTTCTATGGAGTAGAACTTATGCAACAATAACCAAATGCAAACATCTAGAGTGTTAGCAATTTAGGGCTCTAGGGTTTCACTAGTTACTAGATCAGTTTAGTGAAAGCTTGGCAAATAAAAAAGTAAGAAAGTAGCAACTTAAGTTTCTTACTTCAAGCATTAAATACACCATGCAATTTCATAATCTTGTATGAGCAAATAAAACCATACCTTAAACCATTCAATAGATGACAAAATGTAGATTCTACTTACTTGCACCAAGAATAATCATGAGTATACCATGCAAGATCACCATAAAACTCCAAAAATTGATCCAAGTTGCAAATACAAGCCTTAAACAAGAGTGGTGCCTCATAATTTCTGCCAATAACCCTAATAGGGCGCAAATTTCAAACCTCTTGTCTCCAAGGACAAGTTGTGTTGAAAATGAATCACTTTCTGCTTATTTATACAAAATTTAACCTAAAATTAATTTCAGTTCATAATTACTAGGCCGACCTGGCCAGTTTTTTACACAAATTAAATCTAGACAAAATAAAATGAATTTGCATCCAAGAATGACTCCAGGGGTGACGTCATGCCCCTCTAGAGTGACGTTGAGCCCCACATGTGGAATGTTGAGCAAGGAAAGTGGAACACTTGGCCTCCAAAGGCCTAAAATGATGCCCACACGTGCCACCAAGCTCACAAATGCCTTCAAAGATGAAAACCTAGCTTTGGATGACATCTAGGGCTATCATGATGGCGCCTTGAGCCCTCAAGGGCTAACGTCCATGTCGGAAGAGCAAGGTCCCCTGGGTCTAGGTCTACAAGGGTGCCTCCAAAGGCAACGTCCTTCTTTCTCTGGATGCAAGTCTTCAATCTCTTCTTACCCCTGGCTAGGGTGTCAGCATCCATATGTGGGCTTTAAGCCCCCCATGAAGGTCTGAGCTAATCATTCCCTCATGTGTACCTATCCACCGAGCGAGTCCTGCAACAACAACAAGTATGCCCTCCAGGGGTTCATAAGTCACAGGGATCATAGCATGTAAATCACATCCAATAATTAAATTACCCAAACATGTGCATCAAACCCCCCCTTAACCCAGACAAATGCTCAAAGACGTTATGCAATTTGACAAGTTAGTTTGGAGAAGGTCTCAAGGTGTCCTATTGGGCTAACCTCTTAAGTTTGGGATGTTTCCCATGTGGGATCTAGTCCAAGTCATGTAAGTGTATGAGGTGGCATGGGGTAAATATTTGGGCATGGGGTGCATGTAATAACAGGGAAATGTAAAGTCTTACTTGTGGGTGTCTTTATAGAGGGCGAGTTGCACCTTGTCATAAATGCAATCGTTTCCTAGCCCATTCATTGCCTTTTACTCTTA
The DNA here is from genome assembly GCA_010110895.2 of Picea sitchensis. Taxonomy (NCBI): domain Eukaryota; kingdom Viridiplantae; phylum Streptophyta; class Pinopsida; order Pinales; family Pinaceae; genus Picea; species Picea sitchensis. The sequence goes on along the minus strand of SNQJ01S0015416.1, from coordinate 104,275 downwards.
GCTTTATTTATTTTGATCTTTTGCTCTTGTGCTTCAAGGAAATAGTTGAGGGCCACTGTCTTGGCTTGATGACCAAAGGTAACAGCGTTATCCACAAACATTTCATGAAAATGAGAAGGTTGGCTTGTGATGAGACCCCCTTTCTCTTGGCTATGCCACCAAAAGCCACTACCCTGGCTTGGTGACCAGATAGGTGATAGTGTCATACCGCTACATGTCCATGGTCATAATAGGTCGACTCGTGATGAGACCTCCTATCCATCAACTAGTACCTTGAGTGTTTATGTTATCTTATGGGTTCCCTTCTCTTACTGAGAAGCTTTTCACTGCTTTCTCGGGGATCCATGGGCAAAGCATCTCGAAGGTTTCAACATTGGCTTTTAACTCTTGCCAACTACTTTTACCCTCTAGGCTTTTAGCCCCTTCTTCCCACGAGGTAAGTTACAATCCTTCCTAGTGTAGCCAATCCCAATGCCCAAATAAGGATAGGGGAGATGAAAAGATTTAAGATGGAAAGTGGTAAGTATGGAGGGAATGGACAATGACTTTTCACAGATCTACCCAAAAGCAACCCATCCTAAAGGGAGATCAACTTACTAGGGCACCATGTCTCCCTTCCAGTTATGAACGAGGCAAAGAGCATAATTTCCAAGCAAACGTCATGAAATGAAGAAGGATTTAATACAACATATTCAAGTGCTTCAAAAATTAGAGTGATACATACCATGATACCTGGACTCATTACCTCATGGAGCTAGACTCACCGCTACTTCAGGACCAGGCTGGTGTGATGGATACTGTTGCTGGTGATAAGTGGACTGAACTGAAGAAAAGTAGGGCCCTTCGGGGCCATGCTCATGTCGTCTGGCTCTCGGTACGCCATGTCTAGGACCTGTGGGCCTCGAGACGAGATCTCCTTAGTTATCCCTAGGCTAGGGGATAACATGCTTAATCCAACTTAAGGTGTCATTTAGGTAGATTTGATCTCCATTTGTTTGCACTCTTATGTTGAATTACGTTTTTTCATGTATCAATATAAGTAGCATTTTTACAAAAATAAATAGAGTTCCAAATTTTCTAAAGTTGAGTGATCAATGGAAGCATGAGAATGTTTTAGGGCATGACATCGTTGACTAGTATTTTCAGTTGGCTATCTCAAGGCATATGAAAAATAGGAAGGACTGGTTTATTTTGTTTGAGGAAGCTTGGACCATAACAAAAAAAAATTCTCTAGGTGATGGCAAAAATCATGTGGTTGAAGGGCATGGAGATGTACCACTGCAGATAGAAAACAATAAGAAGTTTATGTTCAAGAATGTTCTTTACCTCTCATGGATTTTCCAAGTATTAGGAGTACCACTAGGGTCAAACAAGGACATCATCTTTCCCCCACTCTCTTCATTGTCTACATTGACAAACTGAGCAATTTATAAAGGAGTCCACTTATAGGGAAAATGATCGTTTACTCACTAGGTCCTTATCTCACTCTGATTCGTAGATGATGTGGTTGTGTTGGCCTCCACTCCAAAGGGGTTACAAAGGCAATTGGATGGATTGGGTTAGTTCTGTGATCTTCAAAAGTTGATAAAGAATATTGGGAAAACAAAGATCACAGTTTTCAAGACAGTCAAGAAGGCCCTCTCTAGATATCATTTTTCCTTTCAAGTGTAACCTGTGGAGGGTTTTCTTCATAGGGACCAACTTCAGCATGAAACTTGCATCCAAACCACGAGTTTGTAAAGGGCTTGCATCTCCAACCCTATTAGAAAGGTTTATGCTTTTAGATTCACTTCCAAGACATTCAATAGAAGATGAAGATCTTCAATGCTATCACTAAGCCCAATGTGTTATATGGATCTAAGATCTGGGGCCCTAGCCTTGGTTGCACTAAGTGCTCTCACATCAAGAGGGTCCAAAGTTCCAAACTCTCATGCCCTAATACATTATCCAATGTAAACGAATTGTCGCCTAGTATGTCATGCAAGTCGACTTTGGTGCATACCTCCATTC
>SNQJ01S0015416.1:86597-96600 GCA_010110895.2 Picea sitchensis | reverse complement strand
TATTTCTTTAGGCTTTTATCTTTTGCCAGTTGCTTTTACCTTCTGGGCCTTTAGCACCTTCTTCCCACAAGGCAAGGTGCAACCCTTAAATAATTGGCCAACCTAATGCCCAGACCAATGTAATGGGATGGATGAGCGAGAAGTAAGATGGAAAATGGTAAGTATGACGGGAGCAGACCGGACAATGACTTTTCAGAAGTCCCCCCAGTGGCAACTCAAAACCTATGGGCACAAACTTGCTAGGGCATCCTGTCATTCCCCCCAGACATGGTCAAGTGGATAAGTATAAGATCCAAGCACCCGTTAGAAACAAAAAGAATTAAATGCACATATTCAAAGGTTTTGAGGATCAGAGTGACACATACCATGATACCCGGACTCATTACCTCGTGGAGCAAGAACCATCTCTGATTCAGGACCAAGCCAAAGGTGATGGATGTTGATGTTGCTAACAAAGTGGAGGCGCTGAAAGGAAGAAAAGATGGGCCCTCCAGGGCCATGCTCAAGTCGATCCGACTCTCGGTACTCCATGTCTACGACCTGTGGACCTCAAGACATAATCTCCTTAGTTATCCCTAAAAGTGGGGGATAACAGGCCCTAAGCCTGCATGAGCCCTCCATGCAAGGAGGCGTCCTCTCCCAATGCTTCCATTCTCATCCTCTTGCCCTTCTTCAAACTCCTTTGGTGAACATACAAGTGAATAATGAGCCTCCTTTGCCATTTGCACCCTCCTTAAGGATGCATAAGAAAACCTAATAAATGGGTGGATGAGATCAACTCATCTCATCCCTAATCAATGGTTGAGATCATCTCAAAAGAATCTCAACTCAAAACCCACTTTACTTAAGTTTCCATAGTTTCATTTTATGTCCCTCAATTCACCCACAAAGTGAATTAATTGTCATTTTAGGCTAAAATGACCAAATTTCACTTTTGACTTAAATCTCCAAAGTCAAAGTGAAATTAGACATAAAGTAGATAGTACAAGGTACAAAGTACTTCCCACATGTGTTTAGAAGCTCACAAATCTCAACAGTCTGCTGGTTTAAATTCTGTTGAACCACAATTTGACAGAAAAATAAAGTAAAAATGAGTGGAAGAAAGCACTCATTCTTCCTACAGCAACTCTGGCAAAGCTCGACTTATCCAAGTTAGTGCCAGCCATGGCAATTCAATATGGCTAGTGGCTTTGCAGGTTGGTTGTAAAGAGTGGTAAAAATCAGCCACAAAAGGTGTAGTTTGCAATTAAGAGGGAATATGTGGATGGAACTCTAACAAGTTAAATTCCAAAGGCCTAGCTCTTGAAGTTTGATATATTGTGGTACCTAAGTGTAGAAAAGAACAGCTTTTTGGAGTTGAAATCAGATTCTGCATATGCAGTAGGTAGTCTGAAACTTCTATCTAATGTTGACTTTAATCTGACAAAGAAGTCAATGATGAAAAAGATGGCCCGTGTCTTCTCATATCCTGCAACAACTGAATTAATTATAGGTCATGTAGTCAACATATCTCTCATTTTGTGGCATCTTCATAATCTGATTTGGACCGAAATTGAGAGGGGCATGTCAAGTATACAGGAGGTATGAAGGTGTGAGAGTGTGGATAGCAGATTGGAGGATTTCCAATTGGGTGACTTCCACTATCATCATATTCAATTCTTGATTGGTAGCACAACTCAACGGCATACTGCAAACATCCTTGACAACATGCTTGGTCCAAATAAGTTCATATTTTGGGACAAACATTTGTTCATATCAAAGTTGCACATACCTATGTAAATGTATTTGCAGAGAGAAGACATAGTCAATGTGTAAGATTCCATGCATAATGACGAGTCTTGAGGGAAATGTATGTTGGGTAACCACCACACAACCAAAAACGACATGTGCCTTAATTAGTGACTTAAGTCACTAAGTCACTTTTACTTTCCTAAACATTCCCAACTCAAAAGTACTGAGCTGTAATACATTAATGATATGACCATTCTTAAATATAAACTCTAGAAATTCTGAGGTACTATCAGGCTGCCAAAACAGGTATGTCCTTGACCTTTATTTTGGCTCTTAAGTTCACAATCTCAAAACTGTCTTTTGCTGTCCTTTTAAGACAGCAAACTGTTTAGTAACTTTCTGCTGATAATTTTGGTGGTTAAATGTCCTTTTGAGGTGCCCTTGCAAGTGTTTTCATACCCCAATGTTCGCACATGCAATATACTCAAAACAGATAGCACTCCTCGTGATCTTTACAACTCTAAAAAGCTGATCTAAACTCTAAGCATGCATGAAATGAACACAAGTATTTTTGGTCAACATGACCCTGGATAAAACCCCCCCAGGGAAAACCAGTTTGGAATATGAGTGTATATATGTGGAGAATAGAAGATGGAATACAACAAGTACATGAAACAAATGAACCTGATGCAATAGTAGATTGACTCAAGTTGCAACACAAGTCAAAGACGTAGAGATGCGCCCTAGCATGGTACACCCTCCTCACAGGATTACCTAATCCACAGAAATGAAGCGCCCTAGCTGTTGGAAGCTCTAATGGAGAAACCATTGCACCACAATATGAATGATGTTGTAGATCTCCATTGAAACTATCCTCAAAGAAAATTGACCTCTACAAGTCCTCCTTGTTAGCTGTGCGCCCTCCTCGTAAAGTGTGCCCTCCTCCTAGCAAAAACAAAATCTCCTACAAATAAATGAGGGTCTAAGCCTCATGGCTACCTCCATGAATGGGGGCTCCCAATATTTCCTCACCCAATGCCTCCATCCTCATGCTCTTGCCCTTCTCCAAACTCCCTTGTAGAACTTATACAAGTATGGAGTGCCTCTCTTTTGCCTATAAGCTCTTAAGGAAACATGAGAAAACCAAAAGTATGTGTGGATGAGATCAACTCATCTCATCCCTAATCAATGGTTGAGATCTCTCCAAAGAATCTCAGCTCAAAAACCACTTTACTTAGTTTCCATAGTTTCTCTTTATGTTCCTCAATTCACTTACAAGTGATTAATAGTCATTTTAAGGCTAAAGTGAGCCAAATTTCACTTTTGACTTAAATCTCCTAAGTCCAAGTAGGGGAAGTGGGGCTATAAAGTACATGGTACATGGTACAAAGTATTTCCTTCTTGTGTTTAGAGGCTCACAAACACAAGGGGCCACTTTCCAGGCACCCAAATCTCAACTTATAAACTCCTATGGATCAATGGATGTGGCTAGATGTCAACATGCAAGATAATCTAATTGATTGACTCATCTGTGTGCACTCTTGAATCTAAATCTCCTAAGTCAAAGTGAAAAATAGAACATAAAGAGGTACATGGTACATGGTATAAAGTATTTCCCTCTTGTGTTTATAGGCTCACAAACGCAAGGGGGCCACTTTCAAGGTACCCAAATCTCAACATAAACTCTATGGATCCAATAGATGGCATGGCTAGATGTCCACATGCAAGATAATCTAATTGATTGACTCATCTGTGTGCACTCTTGAACCTAAATCTCCTATGTCAAAGTGAAATAAGACATAAAAGTATGTGGTACATGGTACAAAGTATTTCTCACTTTTGTTTAGAGGCTCACAAACACAAAAGGGTCACTTTCCAAAGGTATTAAATCTCAACATAAACTCTATGGATCCAATGGATGGCATGGCTAGATGTCCACATGCAAGATAATCTAATTGATTGACTCATCTATGTGCACTCTTGAACCTAATCACACAATGAGATTCTAAAAAATAAAAGCGAAATAGATAAAATTTATAAAATTGGGACAAATCATTATACTCGATAGATGACCTTTCCACTAATTAATAATTTTCAGACTGCAAACACCCTATGTAGACCTAGACACAAAAGTTGACAATGCTAGACAATTGTTTATAAGTTCTTGTTGATGTGTGGTGATGCAAGCTCTCACAAGGGTACAAAAAAGGGAATCACATAAAAGTCATATCAAATCTAGAGTTAACATTTACAAATAACAAGAATGCTTCCTTCAGAAATAATGAAATTGAAATGAGTGTGGAAGAGTATAATATTTAGATGAAAAAGTTTAGAACTTATGCAATAAAAGTTAAAACGGGGCCACTTTCCAAGGTACCCAAATCTCAACATAAACTCTATGGATCCAATGGATGGCATGGCTAGATGTCCACATGCAAGATAATCTAATTGATTGACTCATCTATGTGCACTCTTGAACCTAATCACACAATGAGATTCTAAAAAATAAAAGCGAAATAGATAAAAAAAATTCTAAGCATGTTATAAAATTGGGACCAATCCATTAACTATAAAATAGATGACCTTTCCACTAATTAATAATTTTCAGACTGCAAACACCATATGTAGACCTAGACACAAAAGTTGACAATGCTAGACAATTGTTTATAAGTTCTTGTTGATGTGTGGTGATGCAAGCTCTCACGAGGGTACAAAAAAGGGAATCACATAAAAGTCATATCAAATCTAGAGTTAACATTTACAAACCAACAGAATGGCACCTTCAGGAAATAATGAAATTGAAATGAGTGTGGAAGAGTATAATATTTAGATGAAAAAGTTTAGAACTTATGCAATAAAAGTTAAAACATATTTTTGAAGGTTGTAGAGAATTCCATATTTAATTTATAGACATTCCTTTGTCATTGAGAGCAAAGACTTCTCAAGAGAACAATGAGCAGCTGAAATTCAGCTTGGGCTTAATCAATTAACATATAAATAATATTTAATTAACCCTCAACAAGGGAAATGACCCAGTAACTATGAGTATGAATGTATCAATATAGAAATTACAAGGCCCATTAATTGAGTGATTTAACATTTCAGAAAGGAAATTGAGGCAGCAAATATGGGTGTCAAATATGAATCCATTGCTATCTATGTTTCGCCTAAGTTTAGGGATGTGGGGACAAAAGGGCAAGTTTTGGGGACAGCTAGAGATCCCCCAGATTTCTGGGGATGAGACAAGGGATAGCAAGGGAGAGGGCAGAGGGGACCCCCAACAAAAGATTTTTTTTTAATTCTCATTTTATCATCAATGAACCACGATTAATCATAACAAAAGTTGTTTGACTTCAATCTATTCGTAGATTAGTTCTTCTTCATACATGAATCAATGAAATAAAGAAATATTATGTCAGTCTGGGAACTCAATAATTTTGTCAAAATCCAGTTACGCTTTGGATTTTAGTCTCTAGAATCAATAGTTTTGATATTCTAAAACAATAAATAAAGCATAAATTTTACTCTATAGATAAATAACAGTTGCTTTAAGTTACACTGCAGGTCCACTAAGTAACTTGCTCAGGTCCAAAATACTGGATATTTTAGTTATGTGAGGCTAGATTTGACAGAACTAATCGATTTATTTTAGAAATTTCGCGTGAAAAACAGTTTTAAGGAATAATGTAGTCCTCCCTCAAAAGGAATAGTAAAAATTAAATAAAAAAGGTTTTCTTAATATATCGGGAAATGTTGCTCCACATAGGGAACAACTGGATATCCCTCAAGGTGGTCAACGGCCCCCCCCAGCATCCCCAATGATAAGGGACACCCCTGAGACATGCCATTGGACAAGGGACAGCTTGGGGATGTTTCCTTCCATCTTCATGTACCCAGGTCAAAGGAAACATATAGGATGCATCGCCCAACTCCAAGGACACATCCCTGTGGTACGTCGATTAATATCGCATTTACAAGAGTAATTATAAGGTCCTTCACAAGCAAGTTCTACGAATAGTAACCGAGATTGGATGCAATAATAGTCTAGGTTTCAATCATAACAAATGCACTTGTCCAAGAAGCAAATGGTAGATGTGCATGAATCTCTTGTATTTAAGTTGATGATTTGTTGAAATAGTTCACAACAATAGCATGATCTTCAAAGATGTCAACCAATGTTTTTAATTACAAAACATGTTAAACAAAATTTGATGGTCTACACTATATGCACATGATGGTCCTCCTTCCAAGAAAGTTTGTGGAGAGAATACATTTTCCCTTAGAATTATCATGTTCGTTCTTCTAAAAGAATTAGATGGAGAGCTTAAGACGTGTAGATGTGCAGAGTAAGAAGTAAAATCCTTCAACAAGAAATGAAAGAAATTATTAGTTCAACACTTTGGCTTGCCACAATTCTAACGTTGTACAAACCATTTTCGGCACTCAAGCCTGTCATTAATCTGAGCTCACTGTTTTCTGAAAGTTTTTGCAGTAGAGGACACACATCAACTCCAGGAACAAGAAGCCTTGGAGAGGAATTCTGCACATTCAAATAAATTTTTCATCCACTGCCCTTACTAGCAAACATTAAATAAGGTATTACCAGTGAACAACAAAAGAAAACAAAACGAAACAAGGTAGAAACCTGAGAACCAAATATTCTTTCGCCCCATGATGCAACCTCAACTGTTGCAGCAATATTATGGACCTGCATTAAACACAAAGGGTAAAATATACTGAACAAATAGATGCTCTTGATAAGAAGATAAAAATTAAGAATGGAACTAAATTCCCCATACCTGCCTTTCACACTCACTAACAAACTCAGACAATTGCTCCTCTCTCTTCTTTCCTCGTTTATCATCCTCTTCATCTGAGCTATCAGATGAGTACATCCTTGGCTTTTTTGATTCTCTTTCAACAATTTTAATCTTCTCTTGGTAATGGTCGTGAAGAAGCTCGTCCAAACCAATGAGATTTGCACTTCTGGCAACAAAAAGGATTAGTTTGGCTAAACAATGTGTATGTGAGAAGCATATAGATAATAGCCCTTCTACATCTAATGATAAAGATAAATTCAGTTATTTTCTTCAATAGATCAAACTTCAACGAGGGAATATATTCAGCACTGAAAATATCTCCAATTTCTCCTGATATTTCCAATTTTTTCAGAGTTTTTCAAGTTGCCAATTTTTTGGAGTTTTTCAGATCCAAGTTTATGCTTGCCAATACTTACCAACATTTTCCAATTTTCCCCAGTATGTCCAATAAATTTCTTTCAGGACCCTCAGAAACATATTCCCCAAAACAATATTTTCAACACTGATATATTCCAATTAAAGATATAAATTTTATACGTAGCTACTAAAAAATAGAAGCATGCCGCTTTCTTCAAATAGTTAAACACTCTGCTTGGACTCAAGGATATCTTGTTTGTTTGGAAACACCATGGAAAAAAATGTTGAAGAAACAATGGAAGAAAAATTAAAAAAAACAAAAGCAATAAGTTTCAAAAGAGCCCGCAAGCAAGCAAATATTCAAATAAACACTACACATGACAAAGCAAGCAAATATTCAAATAAACACTATGTTAAGGAAATAGTGAGGAATAGTTTTACCTTCACAAGAAAAAGTGAAGTCCTAAGTTGTTCCAATAAGAGATTAAGTCCCAGCTATTGATCTAGTAAAAGATCTAATGGCTGGGCTCTCCTATGGGTAAGGGCCCACATGAACCCTAAGCAAAGGTAAAAGAAAAATACCTAGAGTCTTAACAATAGAGATAGAGAGGAAGCGCGGCTGCTGGGAAGACAGAGGAAGACGAGCCAATGTGGCTCTATATAACCCGCATCTTGTATGATTGACTAGAGGCAGCACAACCACACAAGAATACAACGATACAAGCCGAGTAGGGCCACTATCATCTAATGATAAGCAGAGACAGCAAAGAAAAGCTGAGTTAGGGCCATATCGAGCAAACAAAGGAAGAGACTCGATCCGTATTAGTTTAATATCAATCCATACGAGCAACAAGAGAACAGATCCATACCGTGTTTGACAGGACTGTAAGAAGTTTATATTTTCCTTTTTATTAAATAAAAATAAAATCTTCCTTATCCATCTCATCTTGTGTTATGAAGAGAGTGATTTTTCTGTTCCATATTCAATGTGTGTATTTTCCTTTCAGTTTTACATGGTATCAGAGCGCAAGCTAAATGGAAAAGCCCTCACCAAACGAAATGGCAAAGGATGGTTGCATGGCCTGTCTCTCTTCCACCCGAACCAGTGATGTCTGGTATATAGACAATGGAGCATCCAGTCATATGACTAGTCACAAGCACTACTTCAGCAGCCTGAGCAAAAAGGAATTTGGGTTCGAGATTTTGCTCGACGATGACTATGCTTATCATCCAAAAGGAGTCGGAACTGTAAAGTTTGAGAGGGAGTCTGGTAAGCCTCTCCATCTGTCAGGTGTCCTCTATGTTCCAAGACTAAAGAAGAATCTAGTCTCAGTGTCAACTCTAGAAGACAAGGGTTATGAAGTCTCCTTCAAGGATCGAAGGGCCTACATTAAACCCAGAGGGTTGAGTGAGGGATCTGAACAAGTCACTGGAGTAAGAAAGGACAACCTGTATAAATTGTAGTTTGACTCTCACTAAGCACTAGCAAGCAGCAACAGCACCAAAGACTGTGAACTAGGGCACAAGCATGTAGCTCATCTTAGATATGGTGCTCTTAGAATTCTAGGTAAGATTGTGGCAGGGATGCCTTCATTCACTACAGAACACGATGAAGTGTGTAAAGGGTGTGTTCTAGGAAAACATGTAAGGGCACCCTTCCCCAAGAGCAATTCAAGGTCCAAGGGCATTCTAGAATTAATTCACACTGATATATGTGGCCCCATGTCCTCATTATCCATAGGAGGGAAGTTCAGATACTACATCACCTTCATAGATGACTTCTCTACAATTACCTGGATCTACTTCTTGACAGGAAAAACCTCAGAAGAGGTACTCAAGAAATTTCAAGAATTCAAAGTTTTTGTTGAAACTCAAACAAGAAAGAGGATAAGAGTCCTCGACTCTGATAATGGGGGGGAATACAGCCTTACCATTTCCATAATCTTTGGTGGTTCATGTTATGTAGGTCCCAAGACCATACGTAACCCCATGCATACTAGCCACATCAAATCTCTTGCTTGCTAGTCCTCATACTCCTATGTGGGCTTCAAGCTTTACAATGCCCATGACCTTCTCCACATGGCACGCTTTCATTTGGCAGCAAGGTAGCGAGCCCTAGGTTAATATGCCCCCACCTACACTGAGGAGAAAATCATTGCATCATCGATCTACTTAAGATCTAACAGACGAGGTTCTTGCAAGGTCATGGGGTCCTTGTTAATCCCCCCAACCTTTACCCACGAAAATCTCCACACCTTCAATCTTTCCAAGATCTAACCATTGTGGAAATTTGTTGGGTTAGGAAGCCCTTTGTTAGCAAGGCACACCAACATTGTGTTAACAAGGTGCAAGCACATGATCTCCTATCACACTCTATAGGTCATTCGATTAAATAACCTCCACCTTCATCATGGAGAAAAATGTTTGTGTGGTCAATCTATTAACAATCCAAATGAGATCACTATGGGTCCTAGCTAACCATATGTCTTCTCTGTCGCATAAAATCAATGTGTCGTCGATCTTTCAGTGATATGAAAATCATGGAATTTGCAGAGTTGAGAGGGACCTACTAGGCAAGATGTGCCTTCCAACATCAAGCCAATAACATGGCATCACATGTCGCCCTCCTCCACAGTGTTTTCTCCACAACTTTGACTTGGATAATACACGAGGTTTTGACCCCTTACATGAGCATTCCTCAATTAGCCCTAGGCCAAGCCTCCTCCTCCACGTCTGCATAAGGGGCCAACCCAATAATTATTAGTCATATGGTGAGCCCATTGTGTCACAAGACCAAAGTTGCCCTACATGGTTGTGGATTTTGTTTCTCAAGGAGACGAGTCTCCTCCTCGTCCATTGTTAAAACAAAACCATGATCCACTCTTTCTTCTCAAATGCACCATGTAAATTGAGAGCTATGGGCAAACCCCATTCACGGAGATAGAACTTCAGCATGCCCAAAATTGTCAAGACATGCATTGTCTTTCTCATAAAACTACCCAAATTGGGCCATCATTGAAACGAAGTTCTGATACCACATTGTGGTGTCCCATCCCATGCACTCCCAACCATGGGACAAGGAGCCACATATAGCC
>SNQJ01S0015416.1:64972-80019 GCA_010110895.2 Picea sitchensis | reverse complement strand
AGCCTTTAAAACCTGTAAGGGAATCTAGGGACACCTAGGAGTGATTCTAGGAGTAACTCTAGGTGGGTGAGGGAAATAAAGATATTTACTTAATTAAAGAAATTAATTAATGGAGGAATGTAGGGGATGAGGGACACTTGTATACGGAGAGAAAATTTTAAGAATTTATTGTTAAAACTTTAATTAATTAAGATTTTAGGAAAGAAAGGAAGTTCGAAACTATATAAATTGGAGTAAGGAGAAGGATGAAGGATCATCTTTTGTTTGCGTAACGTTACGCTGCAGAAATAGAGACTTGACTGATTTACTTGTGGGAAGTTGGGATACCCAGCTCGGACAGGAGTGGTAGCTCGGCCTTGCGAGGTGAGCTGGAAGCTAGACGTAACCTCTGGATAGTGTGTGTGGCCCCTTTGCGGCTCGGGGGGGCTAAGGGGGAAGAAGAGTACCCCTAGCGTTGGCTGAGAGGCACCGGTGTAATCTCGATGGTCGGCAAGCGGGAGAGGCACAGAGCGCGGGACGTCATTCGAAGCAGGCGATCAGGCAACGGTACGCTCTTTTATTTTGTAGAGTAGAATGCATTAGGACTTATGCTTGGATCTGCACATTGATTTGTAATTGGATTGGATGTTTAGATTGATAGCGGACCCCTTTTTCTTAGCCTAACTGATTGTTTGATTGATGGATTTCCCGTGGCTTTCGCCCCGCATGACTTGACAGCCCTGTGGTGTTTGTCTGTGACCCTTGCGATTGTTTTCCTTCGTCCCTAGCACGCCAGTCCTTGAGCAGTCGGCCAGGAGCTTGATCTACGATCATCGCCTTAGCGTTAAAAGACCTATGGATCTCAATGCCCTGCTTTTCTGTGCGAGGATGGTAAAGCGAAGGACGAACTCATCCGTCCACCTCTGTTGTTGTTCTTGGTTGTTGATTGTCGTTGCGCCTTCTTGAGTTTGAGTGAAACTGCTAGCATTACCATTCCTCTCCGCAGCCCGCTGATACCCTCTGCGTTTTTGTTCATTCTGGGATTTTCCATTTTGCAAACAGTGATTTACCCTCTATTTGGAAGGCGTCCTTGACATGGTTTAGACTGCGAAACTACCTTTCTGGACTGCAATTTTGTTTCATTTGTTAGCATCATAAATTATAATTTTTGCCTGCGTTATCAGTTGGTTATTTAGCTGCATTTATCTTTATGGCAGCGCTATCAGTTTCTGGGCAGTGTTATCCTTAACCCCTGTAATAGTTTCTTTTGGACTTAACATACATTTAACTTAAGACACCTAGCGATAGAAGTGTAGAATATTTTCAGAGTAAGATCAGCGCCTTCTAGTCTGCGTTTCAACCCTTGTATAAACTTCCCTTTTTAGCGTGTGTTTAAGCAACAAATGATACTTTCCTAGGGATGTGTTCTTGTTCTGACCCCGTTTGCCAGCGGAATCTGTATTCACACATGCATTTTTAGTGAACCAGAATGCCAACGAAACCCGTGGTTGTTGCCTTCGATTTTTGTTATAGCTATATCTCATCCAGCATTCACTTTAAACCTCGAGTCTCCTTGCACTGTGATATGTTGCTAACTGTGTATTGAAACCAGCGATTGCATGCTACTGGCCGCGTGTTACCCTTTTCTATTCTACCAATACCATCACCTTGACCACCAAATCTTTCTTTACACTTATTTTAATGGCAATCGTGTAAAGTTTTGCGTTTAATCAATTTATGGATTCGTATTGTTTTACTTAAGCCAGTTCCTCCTATCCTTGTGAGATCATACGAGCTGCCAATAAAAAGGGGTCGCTTGTTCCGTCTCATAGAGTAATTTGTTGGGCACATCCAGATGATAGAGAACTAGCCGAATGATTGGAACCCTACACATATTGTTGGTCAAATAATTCACACCCACACAGGATTTTTATTCTTGATTAGAAACACATGTTCGTCTTCCTGTCCAGTTTGAGCATCTTTAGAGATTTTAACACTTTTACCAAATCAAGCTAAACCAACGTATACCCAGGAGTTACGGACAGACCACATCCGTGATTGACAAAAACTGGAAGGTGGTAGAGCATCTAGAGGAAAAAAGATTATTCATTCTATAAGCATCAAAATTCCTCATTTTGGGGAAGTGAGATGGCGCATGGATTGAGTTGTCAATCTTTGACCTGATTTTGAAAAAAATTATTTTTAGAAACAGTTGCATATTTAATGGCAAGGCTTCAGCACTTGAATTATATAAAATCACTAGACGAAGACTGTGAAGGAGGAGTTAGAACAGAATTCTAGCAGCAAAACTGTGCACTTCGGTTGGAAGACCTGTGGGAATTTATTATTTTTATTTATGAATCAAGAGAACTCCCATAAGTTTCCTTTTGTTTCATGTTGAACCCTCTCTTCTTTACCTTTAGTATTTTAATTATTACTTTTTCCAGCATGTTATATTTCTAATTCAATTTGATTTACTGGAGATGTTGATCCCTCTCTTCTTTACTTTTAAGATGTTATAATTCTAATTCAACTTGACTTACAGGAGTTGCAAAAGCGAACTCACATTCTCTAACATCCTTCGGCATTAATATTGTGTCCCTTGTTAGAATTTATGTTAGCATCATTTGCATTGATTAGCTGGACAAGACTTTTAGTCTTAACAGCAAGATAGCATTAATGGCAGTAAACTTGGCATGAAAACGGCGTTCTTGACCTCAACCTCTGTTATAATTTAGGCAACATTTGAAATTAATCGCCTACAGATTTTTAGATTTATAGTTATTGATGAACATCTAATGTAATGTTTCTTGCACCAAAAAGTCATTTAGTTTTCTTTTTATTTTTATAATGTCCCTTTTCTTCTTTTCATTTAAATAATAATATCTTTTGTTTTAACTTTTATCATTCTATTATGTTATGTGGTGAACCAATAATGTACATGAACTATCTTAGCATAGATCTTTATTGTTCAGAGTGGATGAAGTGAAGGATTATTATAGAAACCGTGTTAGGACATCCTCATATGTTTAGGAAATGGTTAAAGTTTTTAATGATTATTATATTAGAGCAATGAAGTGCTTTTATTAATAATAATAATTTATTATTATTATTAATGTGGGATGACGAAATTTTGTAAATATTGTTAAGAGGTACATAATCTAGTCCTTGAGATATTGTTATATATATATAATTGTTGGATATTGATTTTAAAATAGGACACTTATGACAATTATAATATGGTAAGGCAAATTAATTTAGATAGTACTCTGATGATACTGTAATTTAAAATTGCGCAATGATATGTTTAAGGCTAATTTAGATTGTACCTTATTGATAAATTGCTTTTAGACATGCTAGGATGGGCTTGTGACAGATGACTAAAACAGACGGTAACTATCTACTAGCTTGACTTAATGATTGATCGGGTTATTGGCGAAGTTGTTTTTGGCTTGCGCTTCCCGTTGAGAGTGTTGTGGTTCCTTTTAAATAATGTTGTATTTGGTTTGTAAACTTTATTGTGCGTGATCTGCTTGTGTCGGGCGGGATGTAGACACCTCCTTATTCCTTAGAACAGTCGCCAACCCTGAGACCTTAAATGGTCAAAATCGATGGGAACCTGGGCTTGAGCGTTGTTTATGTGTCTTGGAGGTCCTAACCATTGCAGGGTAGGACGGGCAGGTAGTCAATCTTATAAATTTTGTCGATCGATTGTTGTTCATTGCTTCCAGATGATTGATGTGCGTCTTAGATCGTTAGGTTGTTGTCTCAGTAGCATGCGTCATGTTCGTCGTCATGTTGCGACGCAGAGTATAATGTCTTTATTACCCTTGTACACACGCACACACACACAAAAAAAAAAAAAGTGCACTTGTTATGAGAGGTTGATGTTGATGTACGAACGGGAGGTCCGTTACACTGTCGGAGTGCCCACAGTTGTTGTTGTTGTTGCTGCTGCTATTGATGCTCCTGTCTCATTTTGTTGCCATTGATGTTGTTGTTCCAGCTTNCTCCGTGTCCTATTTCCGAGGGTCGTCGTGCCCGTGTCGGATACTTGTATTTCCGTGTCCTCCGTGTCAGGTGACTTAGTTTCCCACATACTAGGCGCCTAGGTAATGAGAGAAACACTTGTCCAAGGTACACTTTTTAACACCTTATCATCAATTCATTTGACAATTTGCAAGGTGGAAAATACAGTAACCATAATTAACCCTATTGTGAATGTCAATGTATTTGATATATGCCAACCATCTTTAGGGGATGTTATGAGGGGATGGACTAGATGGAGTTGAGACTTCAAGAGATCTTGTTTGGGGGGCATTCTGGAGTAGACCCAAATACCAAAGATGAGGTATTGAATCTTAGTATGCAGAGGTGAAAGATGCTTCACGCCCCTATTCATTTAGTTGCATTTCTACTTAATCCTATATCGTTTGATAAGAAACCAAAAGATATTTCAAAGGTGTTAAAGGATATGGATTTTTCCTTGACACCGTTTATGCTTACTATGTAGGGTTGTGAGGTTGTTTCTTATCCCCATACCCTCTTTTCCTTGTTTCTCATTTCACTGTCATTTCTATTCCATTCTTGTTTATGTAAGGGTGTGAGGTTGTTTCTTATCCCCATACCCTCTTGGCCCAATTTCTCATTTCACTGCCATTTTCTATTCCATTCTTGTTCCTCGCTTCTGGTAACAAAGGTATCAAAGTCAAAATCAAATCATGCAACTTTAAATGGTTTTAGCCCTCCTAAGCAACTCAAACATTGGATTTCAAGGGAAAAGTCAAATGTAAAGAGGTGGAATAATTGTATACTCTTATGCAAGAAAGTTATAGCAATTTTAACCCAAATCAAATAAAATGAAAAAGGATTCCAAATGTTGAATAGATATACAAGTAGAGGCTAAAACAAAGGGGATTCCAAAATACTATTAAACCATCTTTTTTAAGGCCTTAAGAGACAAATTTCTGAATCATGATATCCTATTTTTTGAGCAAAAGATTTAACCAAGTGGACTAAAGAAGTTATGTTGCGTGTGAAGTTCAAACATTTTTGGAATGCTTGGGGACTCCAATCTAACAAAAAAGAGACTATAATTTCAAACTCTATACACGGGCAAAAATCTTTTGCCAAGACAACTACAACCACCAATTTTTGTCAAAATCTAAAATTGTAACACAAATGTACAAACCTAAACTAGAAATTGTTTATGTGTTTCTTGCAATTGGAAAGAGAATGTATCAACAATGATGGTGGTGTTTTCTATAGGCGCCAAACAAAACTATATGATTGTCATTATTGTTGATGTCAATTTCTTGTAGGATGTTCATCAGCAATGGAGACGAAGACTAACAAACTCAAGGTCCATGGATTTTGTGCTACAAACATTGGATTAATTTGTTTAGCATGTCTCCTTTGTCAAAAGAGATAGTTGATAACATGATGCCATTGATTTGTGACAATACAATGTAGTCTTGGAATCTACATTTCTAAAAGTGGATTAAGTTAACGGACATGCATACAAGTGCATGATGCAAGATGACCGAGACACAACTAGTAACAAGGGCAATGTTATGTACCAAATACTTAAGATGGCATTATAAATTAGAGTACACGGTGTACACCAAATGTGAATGTCGAGCACAACTCCAAAAGAGATAAGAGATGAGTTACAAAATAATTCCTTAAAGAATAGGAGAACCTCCTCCAAATACCCCAATACATTGATATATCCAAATCAAATCTTCTCATTCAACAATGACTACATGACCTCTATATATACCTATTCATGCATTGCACATGTGGCCCTTTTATTGGGCCGAGCACTATTACATATACATTTAACCCCCATATATGCCCCCCCTTGGCGTCATATCATAGTACCCTCCTTTGAAAAGCTTTGCAGTTAAGGACTTTACATGTGATGAAACCAAGGAATAGGATTTCATTATATTCACACTTTCTTGTTGCCACTAATGATGATCCATCCATCCAAATTCAATTATTTTTTGTCTCAATCCTTGATAGTTGGTTGTCGCATAATTTTCTTTCCTTTGATTCCATGTGTTGTTATTGCGGCTTCTCCAATTTGTTGTAGTTGTTGGATTTTGATAATATCTTGTTAAATAATGGTTTTGTGATGTCTTGTTCCATGAATACTATTGATTATTCCATCTTCCTTGGTAATGTTGATGTCAACCTTGTCTTTTTTGAAAACCTTCTTGGTAATGAGGTGTCGATATGGTTTCTCTTTTGATGGTTTTCCTTCATTATACACACCCAAGTCATCCATTTGCTTTTCCAAGACAATGGCATCCTCTATTCTCTGTGCTTGGTCTTCAATATTACCTACTTTTGAGATAATTCCATCATATTTGAATTTGACATTTTCAAGCTAGAGCTCAACTCCTTCAATTATTTTTTGGTGACCTTGAATCTTGTCTTCCTTCTCCTTCTGGCGCAGAATGGTGATATTTTTCATTAATTTATTTCTTCCTTCTTCAATTCTTACTTGCATTTCTTCTTTGATATCATCAACACCTGGGGCTTCTTGGGCATCTTCAACAATTTTACTCATTTCTTCACTAACAATCTTTGATTTTGTTTCTTGTAAATGTCTTTTCACATTCTTAACATCATTAAAAGTTCTTGGTTATGCTTATTTAACCTTTGATTTCTTCATCTTTCTTTCGATTCTTCCCTGGACTCATCCTTTTCCAACTTTCCTTGGCTCATGTTTTCTTGCTTTAAGTTCCTAATCTCCTTAATGAGTGATCCATTAAGGAATTACATTTTATCCAATTGATCACGAGTGTCGTTGATTATGTTCTCTCTAGCCAAAACTTACTCCCCTTTATCCATCACTTCTATGTTTTCCCCATCCCCCTCGCGGACCATGCTCTTTTGTCCTTCTCTCTCTGGACTGACACCCCCCCTCAGGACACACCCCTCCCCCCTAGGGCCCACCCNTGATCACGAGTGTCGTTGATTATGTTCTCTCTAGCCAAAACTTACTCCCCTTTATCCATCACTTCTATGTTTTCCCCATCCCCCTCGCGGACCATGCTCTTTTGTCCTTCTCTCTCTGGACTGACACCCCCCCTCAGGACACAACCCTCCCCCCTAGGGCCCACCCCGCACTACCTTTCAATTCAATGAAGGGGACTGAGACACCTTTTCCACCAACCTCCACCAGTTGCTCCCCTCCAAGACCCAATTCTCCTTACTTGATTCTCCATCTACCAAGTACACATGCCTCTCATCCATCATTTGGGAAGCAGCCCTAAAATCCTACCCTCACTCCACCCCACCCACCTCCACCTCCGAAAAAAACAACTCCTACCCTATGAATCGATAGTATCACGAGGAATGCAAGGCCCTTCACCACCACCTTCAACATGTTTTCACCCATGTTCACCCCTCCTACCCCAACCCCAGAGCTTCTTATTGTCGTCTGCTCGGCCGCAAGAAATGTCTCTTTGTTTCTTAGAGGAGACGGGACTTGTCTGCTTCCCTTACTCATTCTCCCAAACACTTTTGGTGCACCATCTTTCCCTGTCACTCTCCCCTCCCATCCGACCTTAACCCCTGATCCTTGTTCTCTCAGACATTTGCTCTCTATGATATTCCTGAACAGCCCCAGATTCAGGTTACCTCTTCGCCCTTTTCATGCTTCCTATTCTCAGATAGTGACATCAGAGAGGTTGTTTGGGAGATGAGCAGCAACAAAGCAACAGACAAGGAGGGTTTCCAGACAAAGTTCTTTAAGCATGGTCTTCCTGCTTTGGTTTCTCACTTGGTTGATCTCTTCAACCATGTGGTCTGTACAAGTTTTCCATCAGCATGGTCACATCACATAATTCACACGATACCTATGTTTTTAGAATCGGTCTGAGTCAAATAGACTCTATCAACTCGATCGATTTGATGGCTGACTGATTTGACTCGGCTATGGAATCAGTTCAGTGGCCGGTTTGGTACCAAACTGGCCCTACTCGCCCGAGTAGTCACTGGACCCCTCAAACATGCAAAATTCAATTTTTTTTTAAAAAGGGTTTGACTAAAAACGTCGACAGTTAATTGTAATGTTAAATTCTTAAAGTAAACTTTTAATTAAATTTTTAACATTACCATTAATTATTTCGGGATGTTTGAAAGTGGTTCCAACCTCATTGGACTTCATATGGAGAAAGTAGAATTTCATATCCCATTCAAAATTCAGTAGACTTGACAATTTTCAGGATTTCAGGACTTGTAGGATTGCAACATTTTCATTGGATTCTATCACGTATAAGGGTATGAGATTGGCATTTAATCAATAGCCCCAAGTGCTTGATGTACCTCGATGTTGGTGGTATTGTTTGTTGAACTCCTATGTCATGGCCTTAGCAAAAATGTACCCATTTCTAGTAGTGGTGAGGAGTTTGATGATTGATCATGTTGATCACTGATACATACTATGTATTATGTAGTAGACCAGTGGCTTATAGCATGTTTTCTGGACTCTAGAGGCCATTTAAAGCCTCGTTGATTATTTATTTTGTTGCTGATATGTATTACACTCCGTGCCATTTTGATATATTCACCCTTACATGGTATATAGATAAGAAAAAATTGCATATTTTGTCTCTAATGGTTTGGAAATTTTAAAATAATGTTTTTCTTTAAAATTTAGTTATTTTATGTATATTTTTGTAAACCGAGTCATTGAAATCAAATCGCTCTGAGTCAATCCGAGTCCAGGTGACCGAATCGAAGTCTGAGTCTGAGTTTAAAAATTATGCCCAATACACAAATCGGGCCCCGGTTCAGATCCCAACAACTTTAAGATGATCAGGGTGGGCCACATGTTCTCAAAACTCTATACTATGGTTCTCCATGTGAATCTCTCTAGTGAGCTTGAGCAGAAATCCCTCGAAGCTAGGGGACGGGTAAGTTTCCGACCCGCTCATCAAACCATTGATCATATCTTTACCCTCTGGGCCATCAATGAGGAGGCATGGCATCATTCTTCGAAAGTCTATTGTTGCTTTGTAGAATATCGAAAAGCTTTTGAGTCCATCATGTGAGAAGCTTTGTTCCAGAGGCTCAGAGACATTAGCATTTCCCAAACCCTACTGACTACCATCATGCGCATATATGAGTCAGTCCTTAGTCATCTCTGCACAACTCACAGGATGTTCGATTTCATCAGGAGTACCATTGGGGTTAAACAAAGTTGCCCATGTCTCCCACCTTGTTTGGAATTTACATTGATGAGTTGGAGGCCTTTCTTCACAAGCAAATCCAGGATAGCGATGGGTGCCTCCTCCACCAAGTTTTGATATCTATATTACTCTTTGATGATGACATGGTCCTCCTAGCATCATCTCCAGAGGGGTTACAGAGACACTTGGATGCCTTAGCTCTCATATGCGACCTTCGACAGTTGACAATAAACTTGGATAAAAACAAGGTTATGATCTTCAATGGGTTGAAGGAGACCTCAAACCTTCATTTCTTCTTCATAGGGGAGGAGATTGAGATCACCAACACCTACACTTACTTGAGGGTGNGGAGTCCAAAGACTCTAAGCTAGAGGATGATTTTGTAGCTCATGTTGAGGATCCCATTTCTAGCAGTGGTGATGAATTTGATGATTGATCATGTTGATCGATCATTTGTACTATGTACTATGTAGTAGGCCAGTGGTTTGTAGCATGTTTTTTGGACTATAGAGGCCATTTAGAGCCTCAGATTATGTATTTTGTTGTTGAAGTGTATTGCACTCTGTGCCATTTTGATTTATTCACCCTTACATGGTATATACAAGTGCAGACTTCGCATATTTTGTCTTTTGTGGTTTAAATCATGGTTTGGAATCTTTAAAATATATTTTTTTCATTAAAATTTAAATATTTTGTGTAATTTATAGTAAACCAAGTCATTAAAATCAGATCAGTCCAAGTCGTGGCGGAGTCCAAGATGATCCTCAACCAAGTCTAAGTTTTAAAACATTGGTTGTATTATAATCACATCTTCTAGAATATTTGTTTTTACATGTTTAATATTTTTAAAAAAATCTTAAAAAAAATTGTCATCCTCGTCAGCTACTACCCTGAAAATTTGGGGTACCTTCCAGCCATACCCTTCCTAAATCCCCCTTCCCCCGGTCCCCAAAACTCGATGCAGCATAGGAAAAAACAGAGAAGATGACGTGAACAAACGCATGCCCCCATGAGCATAATTGATACGTCAAGCAAAATAAAGAACATCAAGAATCTCCAAGACGCTCTCCACTACCACTAGACCGATGTTTTTAAAAGGTGGATATTGACATGCTAAAGGATGAAACCAAAGCAATCAAGTTTGCAATCCAAAATGATAACAATAGCAACGAAAACCATCCCCTAAAACAGGGTTCCTTCCTCTGTCTACTGCCATTTTCTACTCTGTAGACTCGAGTCGAGTAGTAGTTTAAGAACAATATGACCCAAATTTGATTTAAATCTTAATCAGCACTCCAGGCATCTTTGTTTTAGCTCTTAGCTAGAGAATAAAACGCAGAAACGCCTTTTTGTTAAGCTACAGAGATACCATCATCGAATGTACAGTTATTTGGTTAGGAAATAAGTTTCAATCAAAAATAAACAAACATTGAAGAAACTCTGACATGACAAGAAAAATCATAATTCAATAAAGAGTATTAAAGCGTATTTAAATAATAAAAAATTAAGGTTAGAGAATAAAACCTTACTTTTTTCGGTCCGGACCCTTGTGCAGAGCCTGAGGGGAGTTCAAATCCTCCATTTCAAAGTCCAAAAAACCGGTGTCCTCCATCTCCTCTGAAGCAAACCCTGAGATAACAACCACCAAATTTATACTGTTCAAACACATTCGCCGCCCAGAACACCCCCATCAGAATTAGGTTAATCGTTAAATTTTTCAATTTACCAGAAGATTGAAAATACCTTGCTGCAGAGTGGGCGATATTGGCGCCAGGCTCAAATATAATTTAACAGAAACCCTTGGGCAATTGTTTAGTAGAAGTTTGCGGCAATGAAGATGGAGGAGATAAATTAATCATAATAATGAAGTCAGACAGAAAAGATATAGATGAATTCGCACTGTCAAATCCTTCTTTATTAAAAAAGCGCGCGAATCATTTAATGAAAACGCGGTGAAATTGTCGAACATTAACTAATGACGCCTGGTTTTATCGAAATTTTCAAACTAGTATCTCCGTTTCTTCCATGGCAAAGCATTGAATTTTTTCAATGAATCGGGACCTTGGTTTAGATTGGCCCGTCCCCTCTAAAATTGGTATTTGAAAAAATTAAGTATGCCCGAAAAATGAAAAAATTAAGTACGGCTGAAAATATTGAGATGTGATTGGAATAACGTTAATGATGGTATTTTTGTATTTTACATATATGCCATATTTGCGTAAGGTACCAATCCTATGTTATAATGATGTATTAAACTAAATTAGTACTTGATGAGATTAGGTTTTTTTTGTTTTTTTTTTCAGCAGAAAAAATTCTCTATTATATTGATATTATAATTTTTTACATCGCTAGAGTTATAAAAATAACTTGATTTTTAAAGATAATGGATGGCTATGATTTAGACCCCGAATAGAGGTGAGCGATTGTAGTTAATACAAAAGTATAGAGAAAAGTGTCAAGATTGAAATGCTGACAATTCTTACGCATGTTAAATTGCAGAGAGAAGAGCAGAAAACATAAATTTAAAGAAAACTAGATGTGCTCAGGAAGTACCAAATAACTGTGGGGGACTTAAAAGAAATTTATGAAGATGGATGGGCCCTCATGGTTTTCGAGCCAGTGATTATAGGAAAGTAATATGGCTTGCTTCTGAAGAGCAATCTTTGAAAGGGCGTCTGCTTTCTTATTGTTTTCTCTCGGGGTGTGAAATAGTGTGAGATGCCTGAAATTTTGTTGAAGCTCTTGAATTCTGTCTATCCAACCAAGAAGGGAGGAAACCTGAAGCTTTCCTTTGGAGTTGATTAGGTTAAGAGTTAAGAGTGAGGAGTTTTACATTAGTGATAAATTCTTAAAGGTTGAATGACATTTGGAGATGTAGTCTAGTAATTATATTATGTATTTAAATTTATAATAATAATAATAATTTGTTTGTGGGACAAGGGACCCCAACAACACATTGATTTGGTTGCTTAAGTCTATAGAAATCTACATACCCTACCTCTTTTGGATTTGAGCCTTGTGACCTCTTAGGAGGAAACACATGTTAATTTTAATGTCTTTTTTTTATTTAATTTTTCAAATTATAGTTTAATGACAAGTTGAAATGGTTGTTGTGATGATGATGTAACTTTAACATTTGCAAGATGTGTTTTTTTCAATAATGTAATTATCAAATTTTCTAAACCTATGAAGTTGTGTTAATGTAATAAAACATTAACTCCATATTAATATGAATTTGTTGGTAATAGTGATTAAAGTTACGATCTCTACAAATGAGATGAGATATATGTTTTGGGTGAGTATAAAAATAAATACCCCATGATAATGACTTCATAGACAAAATTCATCATATTGTAATTGTAAATTTTATAATCAAGACTCGAAAGTCATTATGTTGTAAATGTTGAGTCATGTTAATGCAATAAAACACTAATTCAATATTAATGCAAAGGTATTGTTGATAGTGGTTCCAATACTAATATAGTCTTTCTAAATGAAGTTATTGATCGAATAAATATATTTTAATCACAATTTCATAGTTGAGTGTAGATGTGTTGTAAAATTATATTACGTTTTTTGAAACATCATTTTAAAGGAAAAATATAAACTATTTGTAAGTGCACTAAACTTTTATAGATAAAATATAAAAGATAACCCTTGAGCTTGAGAATGAACTTTTAATTTCAAAATTACCAAAATGCATTCACACCATAAAGAATACAAGAATGCAAAGAAAGACCCGTGGGGTAGGGTAGTACAATCGATTATTCCTAATGCAAGGAATTACTCCACAAAACATGTTTGCTACAATACAATAACATCCAACATACCTCGTTACAATTGTATTGATATGTATTTATACTTTCTCATGAGTGTTCGTAGGGGTATATGCTAACTACTCTTTATTATTATATTATTTCATCTAACTACATAATGGGCCTATTCCATGATTATGGTTGTATTGCATTCTTATCCCTTTTGGGTACCTCGATAAGTACCCCATATTGTCCTTGAAACATGAGAGGAAGCCATACAAAATGATTTGCTAAGCAATGTAGTCAATTGGTACCAAGCATGAGCATCCATCCATCCTAGTGAAATGTAAACATGGGGTCCAATTGCTTCCTTACCACCTCGATCTTGACTCTGATTGTTCCTTCGGTTCTATATTGTCATTGTGCTACTCTTATTTCTCCATGCATTGTGTTTAGTCTTCAATGTACCTCTATACTAAGTGCCTTTTTGGTTCCATTAGTCCATAATAAGTTGGTTGATGCTCACGACATTACCTTGATCATTGTTGCTTCTCTGAGTGATTTGAGTGGAAATGTGCAAGAGAGAGAGAGAGAGAGAGAGAGAAAGAGAAAGAGATGCAAGAAACAAAAAGCTTGCCATAAGGTTGACCGAAAAATAAGATGATAAGGGATAAGTAATAGTGACAATTTCATGGTAGTGTCGCAATAACCATAGCTTAAAGGATGTGCCAACTAAGGTGATCACCATGCATGATAGAGAAGCAACAATAAAGTAAAAATGATTATGAATACATAACCCTAACCATAGAAAATAGGCATAAAAAAAGTTGACTACCATGTCAAGAAATGAGAAGTAGTATATAGGACCACATGGAATATATGCAATGGGTGGCAAACAAGGGATATAGAAAACGAGGCATAATGGATAGAGACACTACAGGGAGAACAACTTCTAGCGAAGGTTTCTAGTGTTACAAAATTTGGCAAAAATTTCAGAAAAAACCTCTCCTACAACCTCCAATTAAGGTTGTAGAGGTTTTAACGGATGTTCCATATAACTAAAAAGAAACTGGGTAGGCAGAGGTTGTAGCAGATGTTTTTTTGTTTTGTGCTTTTATTGTCAAAACGCATCGGTGCACCATTAAATAAAACACCTCGGTGCGTACCAAAACATAAAATGCACTGTAACGACCTTACATCAAATGCCTCAGAATGTACATAAAACCAAAAAAAGCACCAGTGTGTCATTACATGAATTACCGGTGCAGACATTAAACAAAACCGCACCAAGCACCATTAAATGAAATGCCTCGGTGCGTACATAAGACGAAAATGTGTCGGTTCGCCATTATGTTACTAACCCAATGCTTACATATGAAACAAATGTACTGGGACAATTATGGTTATTATGCCCCGGATTCCCATTTTGTTGTATGCAACTCTGGTGCACTTGTACTTTATGTCCATCCCGGTGCTTGTATAATTCGTACGTTCTGGTGCGTATACTAAATATAACGCCCCGGTGCATTTAAGTTTTTTAAATTATGAGTGTTGTTATTATATTTAAATAACTAATGTGTATTTATCACATGCACATCGTATAATTTGAAAATGATATATATCATCACACATTTTATGCACCGATGATTCCATATAATTAATATGTATTGGTGCTTTAGTATTCTTAATATGCACATGTGCGTAGAACCCCTTAAAAAGAATCGATGTCTATATTATTCAAGCACCATTTTGTGAGTTCAGAAGACTGCACCAATATGTATTTATTTTAATTTTATTTTTTTTAATATTTTTTATAATCATATTTTTTTATATTTTTGTCATTGCATTTTGATATAATGAAAACATGAATACATTATCCAATGGATTACACCTCAGTTATTTGCAACAATGTAAATCATTCACATATTAATTAATCAGTTATTTGCAACAATGTAAATCATTCATGTATTAATTAATCAACAATGCAACATCTTACAACATTTGACAATGCAATAAAATAACAAACCCATTTTATTATATACGAATAAGACACTCATGGTCATACAAAATGGGACAACGTAAAGGTCCACAATAATGAAAATGGAAC
>SNQJ01S0015416.1:41979-64962 GCA_010110895.2 Picea sitchensis | reverse complement strand
CGACCATAATATACACTCCACCATTGGGTGCATGTTCTTCGCATTCCCCTAGGCCAGTTCAGAGTGGGTTCGCATACACTTCGTGTAAAGACTGACCACCAGATCGATCGATTAGACAGGATCTACCAGCTATGCCATCTGCAGGAGGTCGAGATTGAGGAGCACTTCATCTTTCACTGCCCCATCTACTATGAGATTAGGGAGAGGTTCCATTGCTTATCCAAAGGGACTCAAATCCTCACTGGCTTCTTCGGATATTCCGACCAAGAGATGTTTGGCCTCATACATGCAGGAGGACATTGGGCTTCGAGCCCATTTTCTTCAACCTCCTACTAGATCGGACTCTACCCAGCAGATCACTTCCTTCTTCATGGCGCTATCTTCGGGAAGGGGCACTAAGAGACAGACCGAGATCGGCACAGCTTCGAACTCCAGATCAATACGAACCCATGAGGCCTCCCCCCATCCCATGAGATCATAGCGACATGACCATATCAGATCCCTCCCCAGGAGACGAACGAGATCCCCCAGGCCTCAGTGGCGAACTACCTCTTCCATACAACAGCGGAGTGGACGATCCAGATATCCCACCAATTCTCCCTCTGGACATCCTATTATACTGACTTTTCTACATTCGACCTCGGATGTTAGGAGAGATGGGTCTATTCCATGATAGATCGATCTCATTACTTTTGGTTCTTCTTGTTCCTAGATCTTCTTCCCCTATACATCTCCACCCCATAGAGGGTTCATGAGCTTGGAGTTGAGGGATGATCGCGCCTGAACGTATATCTCACTCTCTACTCTACATTACTCTCTCCTTTACTTTTTGCATCTTGCCTTTTATAAGAGACCTTTCGATACTCCTTTGTAATGACATCATGGTACTCAGTTGTCCCTTTGACCTACTTTTGTGATCATCATTTGGACATTAATAAAGTCATCTTATCTTATTATCTTCTTTTAATTCCTTTTTAACCCCCATATATGCCCCCCCTGGGGTCATATCAAACAGCCAGCTCAGAAAATTGCAAGAAGCAACTCAACATATTGGAGATTGTGTATGTCAAAGTGTATTATAATGGCCATACAATAAAGTCAAGTTTTTCCATAATCAACAGTGACTTTAGTAATTATTGGGTTAAGTTATATTTTAATTAATAGAGTAGTTGTACCAAACATTGTCTCCCCTACGTGCATTGACATCCACCATATTGAATAATGTATCAAACATATGTTTCTCTCTTATAATGTGGCTTACATTTATTGTCTATATATTTGTGTGGTTTTTTGACATGGTATTAGAACCACCATTGAAGGGTGACCAAAGAGAAAGTGGGCAAAGGGCCTAAGGACTACATTGATTGGAGAAGGATTGAGGCATTGCTGACACACAAGTTGGAAAGAAGATAACGACAAAGCCAACCCAAGTCAATGATAAGTTCTAAGTTGGCTTGAACATACAAGTGACCATTTTATTATGTGCAATAAATATTTATATAGTTAAGGTTCCAACATAAGGAAAATCTAATTGATATCACTGATTTTAAGTGTATATAAGAGAGAGAGAGAGAGAGAGAGCATATGTGTTGAAATGCATGTAACATGGAACACACGAAGCCCAAGGCCTAAAATTAAATTGCACAAATCAACGTTGTTGAAAAGGCACAAGCCATACCAAAAAGACAAAATTTGGTTTTTTGGTTTGGTAAATATAAGTTGTCGCAAAGGCGCACAAAGACAACTTTGACAATCGCAGAGAGAACATGAAACTAGAGATGAGTCGTGGGTGTTATCCCCATTTTGTGGATAACTAAGGAGATTATGTCTCGAGCCCCTCAAGTTGCAGATATGGAGTGTCGAGAGACTACATGACCAGTAATACCCTTTTGCACAGTGGGAGACCCCTCACCACCACAGATGGTCAAAGATTTCCAGATAACATCCACCACATTAGCTAGCTTCCGGAAGGCAATGGGCCTTGCTCCATGAGGTACAAGTAAATATTATGGTGAGCATCATTTCAATATTTAAGCCATTTGAGTATGTTGTATCTTAGATTGATCTAGATTTCATGATATATGCTTAGACATTATGTATTTTGCCCTGCTTCACCTTGGTGGTTGACATTGTGCCCTAGTAAGTGGTCTTCCTTGGGGATGGGTTTGCTACTAGGAACTCCCTTGAAGAGCCATCGTAACGTTCCCGACCATACTTACCACTTTCCATCATTATGTCCCCCCATTTACTTATCTCTTGCGATTTTAGGGTGTATTGACCCAAGAAGGGGTTGTCCCTCATTCTAAAGGCTCAAAGGGATTGATGTTGGGTAAAAGATAAAAGCCTTGTATGAACCTTCTAGATGCTTCACCCAGGGATCGCCTAAGAAAGCAGTGAAACACTTATCTTTGAGTAAAGGGGGGGCCACAATATGATAAAGAATGCTTAAAGGGTTAGTTGAAGGATAGGAGGTCTCATCACGAGTCGACCTATCACATCCATGAATATCTAGTGGTATGACATTGACATCATTTGATCACCAAACCAGGGTAATGGCTCTCAGTTGCATGGTTGAGAGAAAAGAGGTCTCATCACGAGCCAGCCTTCTCATTTCCACTAGGTGTTTGTGGGTGACATTGCCATTATTTGGACACCACGTCAGGGCAATGATCTTCAACCTTTCCTTAAAATTATGAAAGAATAAAAGAATGGGAAATGATGGGCTTGGAAAAAGTGAATTGTGGACAAAGGTACCACACACCCTCTACAAAAGGCACCCATGAATGAGACACTACGACCCCTTGTATGTCATGATCCCTATACCCATTGAGTCTTGACCCCAACCACCTCACCCACTTTACATAGCTTAGAGAAGGATCTCTTGGAAACATTCCTTGAACTAGGACAAGATCTACCCAATAGGACACCTCGTCAACCCTCCCATATTCAAGCTTGACAAGTCGCATAATGTCTTTGAGCAATTAACTGTTTGATATAGTAATCTTTGATGCACATGCTTAGATGGCTCATTTATTGATTGGATTCACTTATCGTTATGACTTGAGATCCTTGGAGGGTGTGCTTAGTTGTCTTTGTAGGACCTAGTTGGTGAACAGTTTTGGAAGAACAAGCCTAGCTTGGGCTTCCATGGGGCTTGAAGCCCACAACTGGATCCCAAGGGCCCGCATGTTGGATGAGAAAGATCAAACTTGAAAGGCCTTGGAGATGACTTGGATGATGTAGCCTAGCCCCCACGTGCCAAACGTTTTGCCTAAGAGAGCCAAAACATCTCCTTTTTTAGCATGACATCACCTAGGGGGGTTAGGGCATGGTGGTGAGGTGACATGCAATGGCACATGGACATTTTGAGGGAATCATGAAGGAAGCGGTCTTATTGCTTGATATATGGCTTTGGGAAGCCCCTCCACTCTCCTCCATCACCAATGACCTCCTCTTTGTGCCAAAACGTCCCCTAAAGGGGTGACGTCCATATGAATTAGGGTTTTTCTTATGTGCAAAAGTGAATTTTTAATGAATTGTTTAATATTACTTTGTTAAGGGGGCAAGATTAGGGTTGTTGACCCCTAATCTTGTTGTTTACCCCTAAATATGTGGACAAGTCACCTTGGTGACATTTTGTATAAATAAGAGATCATAAGTTCTCATTATAACATAACTCTCCCTCTTGTGAGAAGACTTGATCTGAAATTTTCGCTACACTTGGCATATTTGTCTCTTGTGCACTTGTTTATGGCTATCTTTGGTGAATGGTTGATGGAGGAGTGAGGCGCTAGACTTGGATGAATGGTTTCTAGCTTTTATGGTGGATTATCTTTAGCATCTTCTTGATTTGGTATGATTTTTACTCTTATGCTATCATTTGTTTCAAGTCAAAGATTATTGTGCTAGGAATTAAGTGGGAAGTAAGAGCATTTACACCCCCACTCTAGTCTTCATCATTTATTGCTTGAAGTTTATTGAAGTTGCAAGGGTTTGTTTGAGGAAGTAAGGGGATTTACACCCCTCACATATCCAAACCCTAGCTAGAGGTACTTGCCTTGGGAAGTAAGAGGATTTACACCCCAAAGGAGGTAGCATCTCTAGTTCATTTACTTGACTCCATTAACCCAATATTTAAAGGTACTAGTCATTTTTTTATTGCATTGGAGATATAAAATCGTTGCCTTGGGAAGAGTGATTTTTGCTAGTTTCAAGTTTATCTTTTTGGAGAAGTGTTCCTTGAGCCTTGAGCTCTCTTGCCTCATTGAGGCGTCCCTCTTCTCCTACTACTTTGATTGATGTTGTAAACATTAACCTACAGCCATTAGGGCTGCATAACCCTAGCTGTCAAACTCCCTCTTATCTCACAAACTAACCCTAAGAATTCTCTCTAACTTCACTCACCTAGTCTACTAACTAAGGCACACTTTTTGGGCTAGTTCTTGACTGATTTTGTTGCTGCATGTCATTGAATGCTACAGCCATAAGGCTGATAATTTACTACAGAAAATCACTTTTATAACAGCTTGACTTATTTCATTCTCAAGGTGCTATATTCAAGCCCTAATTGATTGCCAAATTCATTGATAGTATTGTTGGTTGATCTTATGCTTTTACATGCTGATTTAGATGTTTTATTTGCTGATATAAATTGTTATCTGCTGCTGCAAATTAGGAACAGCAAGCTTAACTTGCTGATCCATACTAACATATAGCATTGCAAGGTGTCTTTCTCTGTGTCTCCGGCAAATACAATCATACAGAAGAGTGTTATATCTTTGAGGCAACTTTTACTTGGTTTACAAGGCATCTACTTTCACATCTCACTCCACTTAGATTTGACTTCTAGGGGTTTCACTTCCATATCCATTCATCTACATCTCATTCCCCTTAGGGTCACCAAGATCGCCTCCCTAGAGTGACCTAGTCACCTTTGAAGTGCGGGACCTACATCAAGATGACATTGGGTGTAGGATTCCCTAGTTGTAGCACTCGCTTTTCTAGTTGGGTCGGGCTTTGCCTAACCTACAACTTGTGCTATAAAAGTAAGCATGTATGTAGCATAAGGGTGCAATCTGGAACAAGATCTGTGAGAAGGGATTGCTTGTGAGGAAATGATCAAATGAGGGAAGGGTAGGGCTTTGCCTAACCTACAACTTGTGCTATAACAATGGGCATGTATGTAGCATAAGGGTGCAATCTGGCACAAGATCTGTGAGAAGGGATTGCTTGTGAGGAAATGATCAAATGAGGGAAGGGTAAGGTTACTAAGCAAAGGAGCTTGTAGCCTTACATGAGGGCATATTGATAACAACGAGCAATCTTGAATCATGATAAGGTGTGCCACAAAGAGGCAACAACAAGCATAGAGCTTTGGAGAAATCATGCACAGAGACGACATAGGGCACATAGATGAAGCAGGCATAGGCAAGGACACATACAGTTGTATGTACAAATGGTCATAGAGATTATTTCATACTCAAGGTGAATCGTAGAACAAAGCCACAATTGAAAACAACTTTGGTCCAATGTAATTTGAGACAAAAGGTAGACGACATAATTCGACCTACAGGAATAAATTTGAGACTACTTATAATGGGCAAAGGTGGAATCACGATGAAGAGAAGACAACCTAAGTCAAACTATCTGACCTAAACTGTAGCAAGTGTTCAAGCATGAATTTTGAGTCACACTTGGTTAGCAAGCTTGTATTTGTGGTGTGTGTGTCTGTGTAGATAGATACTCTTTGGAATTGAAATTACATTTGAGTTCTTCCAGATTAAATAGACTAAAAGTGTAATCCCATAGTGAAATTTGTGACTTTGCTGTAATTACAGCAATGGTTCATGAACTTACTTGAAATAGCCAACATCAAAGTTGCGAATGAAGAAAATGGTTAATAGTAGAGAGTTTGATGCCAATGATGTACTTTGGCATCAAAGATATGAGCATTTGTGTTTTTTGCATCTTACCTTCTAAGTAGGTTTGAGATTGTTGATGGCCTACCTCAAGAAGAAAGAATGGAGATGTACAACATGCTCAGTTGGAAAGCAACACAAAGAAGTCATTAACATGTGAGCACGCAAAATGATGGAGCTTGTAAATCAAAAAAAAATTCAACAATAACATTGTCATTGTCAAGTGCAAGATATTTTTTGCTTCTTGATTTTTCACAAAAATTATGGATATTTTCTAAGCAATGATTAGATGCTTTAAACGCTTTTAAGAAGTTTCAAGCAAGCTTGAAGAAGAATGTGGTAGGAAGATAAGTGTTCTCCAATTCTATAATGGAGAACAATTTGATATGTTCGTTGACCACTGTGAGAAAGGAATTCTAAGGTAAAAAGGTGATTGTGGAAGGCAGCCTAATAGAGTCATAACATGACATAGAAGATGTTGCAAGCAAAGTCAATTCCAAATAGATATTGGGCTGAAGTAATGCATACAACAATAGAATTGTAAAAATAGGAATACTATCAAAGTTGTGATAGCAGCAACAACCTAAGGAGGCCTAGATCAATGAGAAACCAAAGGTAAACCATCTAAAAATCTTTGGGTCAAGTGCATTTGATAATGCACAAATAGAAATTATTGGTTGTTGGATATGTTGACGAAACAAACACATATATGCTTTTATAGACATGTACAGATAAGGTTGTTAGCATGGAAGTGAGAATCAATGAAAACTCATATCTGAATCAAGTGGATGATGACTTGTTTGAGGCTAACAAACCAACAGATTTGCAAGGAAGACAAGTGCAAAACGTTGAGCACTTATCTTGCAATATTGTTCAAGGAACACAAAAGGAAGAAGTGCCAAGGTTGCATCAGAAGGAAAAGAAGAAGTTGGTGATTCAAACAATGAATCAGATGAGAAGGAAGAGAAGCTTTCATGATCCTTTGATGGAATAGCAAGTGCAAGGATAGATAGTGTAGGTGAGCAGTATGTTCAGCAAATTTTTAAATTGGTTTATGTTGATTTGTCTACTTTTTCAAATGGTGTTAAATCTCATGTTAATAAAGAAGAAGTGTGTAGGAAAGCACTCATGGTTACTAAAGTGAAGTGGGAAGTCTCTATGATAAAGNACAAAAGGAAGAAGTGCCAAGGTTGCATCAGAAGGAAAAGAAGAAGTTGGTGATTCAAACAATGAATCAGATGAGAAGGAAGAGAAGCTTTCATGATCCTTTGATGGAATAGCAAGTGCAAGGATAGATAGTGTAGGTGAGCAAGTATGTTCAGCAAATTTTTAAATTGGTTTATGTTGATTTGTCTACTTTTTCAAATGGTGTTAAATCTCATGTTAATAAAGAAGAAGTGTGTAGGAAAGCACTCATGGTTACTAAAGTGAAGTGGGAAGTCTCTATGATAAAGTTAGATGTATCCAGATTATTGAAAAGCAGTGTGATTGGTGGATGGATGTAAAGAGGCCATACAATCAACTAGAGGAAGCTGTGGATCAGTCACATGAGATTGTGAATCAGCCACATGATGTTGCGGATCAGCTACAAAATGTGCAATTTGCAGGTGTGCAAAAGACCTTTTACAGGGTATGAGTCATGACAAGTTCCAAAACCCTAGTTAATGTAGTTAATGAGTTTTGAAACACTTTGGTACCTAGGTGTGGAAGAAGTTGGCTTCTTGAAGTTGAAATTGGCTTCTACACAGTGGTATATGGGCTGAAATTTTCAGCCAATGTTGACTAGCATCCCACTGAAGAGCCAGTGGTTGATCATGTGATTGGTGAGGCATTCTACGCTGCATCAGCCATGCAAAATACATGTCATGTAGTCATCATAATTACCCATTTGATGACAGCTTCAAAGTCTGATTTTTTAGTACATGTGAAAGGTGGGCTGCATATGTCATGTTTGGTCCAAATAAGTTTGTATTCTGGGACAACATTAGTTTTCCATATGACCATTAAGGATAGACGTTAAAGTTAGTGTATTATAATAATATAATGGTCATATAATAAAGCAAAGTTTAGTTTCATAATAAAGTGATTAAAGTTATATTTAAGTCACATGTCTTAAATTGTGTGAAGGTGTTCTTAGGTTGAGACTTGAGTTATATCCTAATTAATAAAAGTGGTTGTACAAGACTTGTTGATGTTTGTAGCTCGGACAGGAACTTCCACACAAGTTTTGTGTCAAACATGCGTGAAGTCATCCAAATCAAATCTATTTTGTAATTCACTTTATTTTAAAGTGAAAGTCTTTTAATAAGTTGTTGAGTCCAATAAAATGCATTTTTAATGCATTAGTGATTTACACTAATCTCAACCGTTGATCTCACTGAGAGATTAAGGTTTTCATAGATTAGGGTCTCAGCTAAAGTATAAAGGCAAGTCAGGGGTAAAGACACGTTCATTCTTCACAAAGACAATTTTGTCTGAAGGCAAAGAAAGAGGCCGAGGAAAGGAGAAAACAGTGCAGCAGTGAGAAGAGCAGCGCGGCAGTGTGAATGTTGGTTGCAGATCTGTCCGTATAGTGAATTCTGTACAGTCGTACAGACAGTATCGTACCGCAGGTTTCTCAGACCTGTTTTGCAGTTTTCTCATTCAGCAGGCAAGAAACCTCATTTTTTGAGGTGTCCTTGTAAGTTTTGAATCATTAACGAGAAGTTGATTTGATGGACAGATTTCGTATTTTGTGTTTTATGCTTGTTAACTTTTATAGCTCGGAAAG
This sequence comes from Picea sitchensis, assembly GCA_010110895.2. Classification (NCBI taxonomy): domain Eukaryota; kingdom Viridiplantae; phylum Streptophyta; class Pinopsida; order Pinales; family Pinaceae; genus Picea; species Picea sitchensis. The sequence goes on along the minus strand of SNQJ01S0015416.1, from coordinate 56,274 downwards.
TACTCTGCATGTTTTGTCTTGTATGCGGAAGTAACCTTGTATTTACACTACTAGGCACTTGACTTCGTAATGGGTTTTTATAAAGTTGTAATAAAGTGGTTCTTTTATTAAAGTGACTTTTACTTTTATTAAGTGTACCTTCTAATATTAAAGTGACTTTATTTCATAAAGTGCACTTATGTTATAGAGTGAATTTGTACTTTAATATTTTAAGTGATTTATTTTGGAGGGAATGAATCATGTCCCTTGATCATGTAAAGGCAAGATTAGATCTTGGCCATTGGATTTAGGGATGGGGAAGGTGAAAAGACACTTGGAAGATGAAAGGTCACTTTCACATTATAAGAGAATGCCTAGGGTAGTGTGCAAGATAAGTGAAGAAGAAGATTGGGAGAGAGATAGCTTGAAGAGGAAAGGGCAGCAAGCTGGATGCATTTCCCAAAGGAGATTGGGCACATTTCCCAAGGAGATTTTCTGTGTGAAGTTGCTGTGTTCTTTGCTACTGTTGGAGGCCGTACTGTACGAATCCGTACAATCCGTACAGCAAGGAAGACGAGCATGTTTTTCTAGGCATTTTGCTGGCACAAAATTCGAGGCTGTTGGAGTATTCCTTGCTGCAGAAAGGGTCGTACTGTTCTGTCCATACAGTTGACTGTGGGCACAATTTTTGAGGTGTTGTACAGTAAAGGGGGCCATACAGCAGTACAGATTTGGCACGAAATTCAAGGCAGAATTTGTGGGGACTGTTGGGTGTTGTAAGTGAAGTTTTCTCTTGCTGGAAATTGTATTTTGCTGCTGATATAACTTTCCTGAAGCTAATAAAAAGATCTCTCTCATTGGGTTCCCCCACAATGGGGTTTTCCCTAGCTGGTTGCCTAAATTTCTGAGTTTTACATGGATGTGTGACTGTTGTTCATTGTTATTTTTCCGCTGCAAAAGTGCTTAGCAATGTGTATTTTCTGAATGTGGGTTTAATACATTTCAGAGGTCATTTAAGACAGTTATCTCTAGGTTGCTAAGTGTATGACAGAATTTGTATAAGCTGATTTTGTCATTAAATTTCTACATTGCTTCCGTTGTATTCTTCAAACATCTGTGTTATTGATGCATGCTAAGATTTTAATTTCTGTTATTCCGTAAATTCGAGATCTGATTTATTCAATAAAGAAGCATAGGTCAGCAGTCATCTAGGGTTTGGAAAATTGACATGGTATCAGAACTACTCTGATTAAAAGATCAAAGAGGAGCAATTTGTGTGCAAATCAGAGATGGCATCAGCTAGCCTCAGATTCAAGGACAGATTGGATGGTGCCTCTAATTTTCTAACTTAGAAGGTCAAGGTTACTCTCATGTTGAAAGAAAATGATCTTTGGGATATCGTGAAAGATGCGGTGACCCATAGCAGTTGGCAACCCACAACAAGAAGGAAGTAAACACCAAGCGGATGATCATGGATGTCATTAAAGATCACTTGATCTCTCACATATCCAAGAAGAAGACTGCTAAGGAGATGTTTGATGCACTGGTAAGCCTCTACCAAAGTGAGAACATTAACAGGAAGATGATCTTGCGGAACAAACTCAAATCCTTAGAGATGTTTAGATCAGATACCGTATGAAGAACACGCAAATTCGTGATCAACTTGCTGCAGATGGGGAGAAGGTGGCCGATGCAAATTGGTAAACATGGCATTGAATAGATTCCCAACGTCATGGAAACCATTTGTCAAAGGTATATGTGCTCATTAAAAGCTTCCCGACTTTCAAAGGTTTTGGGATGACTGCATACGGGAGGAGACTTAGATGGAGTCAAAGGCCGGCAAAAAAGGTGGTGACGACAACCTAGCCCTAATTGGTCAAACCATGAAGGGCAAAGGTAAATGACCCAAGGGAAAGAGTGAGGATTCAGCCTCACAGACAAAGAAGAAGGACTTGAGTAAAATCAAGTGCTTCATATGTCATAAGCAAGGTCATTATGCATCACAGAATCCGGACAAGAAGAAAAGTAAAGGGAAGCAATAACATAATCAAGTAGCAGCCTCAGCTGAAACTCAAATGAGCAAGTTTGCCTCCCAGTTCGAGAAGATTTATCGATAGTTTCTTGCCTTTCTACCAATACAATTCTAAGGAACACTTGGTATGTGGACAGTGGAGCATCTAGGCATATGACATCATCCCGAGAGTTATTTTCAAGTCTAACAGAGCGGGACTCAGGAGTTCAGATTGAACTTGGTGATGATGCCAAGTACCTAGTAGCAGGATATGGTACCATTCTGTAACTCTTTAGACTTTGACAATGTTTTGTTTGTTCTGGGTCTCAAAAAAAACTTGCTTTCAGTTTCGGCCATGGAGGATAAGGGTTATGCAATAGAGTTCAAGAACCAACAGGTTCTTATCATGCCGAAAGAAACTAGCCCAGAAGCAGCACGGATGATAGGGGTTAGGTAAGGAAATTTGTACAAGTTGTAGGGTGAACCTATTCAAGCCCTAGTTCACAGCAGTGGCAGTTTGTGCAAGTTGTGGCATAAGAGGATGGGGCACCTGCATCATAAGGCATTGCCTATTATGAGGGAGATAGTCATAGGTCTTTCAAATTTCATTATTGAGCAACAAGGTGTATGCAAAGGGTGCACTCTTGACAAGCATGCCAAAGTTGTTTTCCCAAGCAGTGAGCACAGGTCAAGCATGCCAAAGCTGCTTTCCCAAGCAGTGAGCACGGGTCTAAGGGGATCCTAGATCTGGTGCATTGGGATGTTTGTGGACCAATGTCAGTAGCATCAATCACAGGAAGCATGTACCATGCTTCCTTCATTGATGACTTATCTCGCAAAACTTGGAACTACTTCCTAAAGACTAAGGATGAAGTTTTTAGTAGGTTTTAGGAGTTCAAAGCTCTTGTTGAGAACTAAACAAGGAAGAAGATCAAGGTTTTGAGATTAGACAATGGGGGTGAGTATACCTCCAAGGAGCTCAAGAGTTTTTGCAAGGAGGCAGGGATCAAGAGGTAGTTGAATGTTCCGTACAACCCACAAGAGAATGGAGTTGCAGAGCAAAAGAATCGATCCATCATAGGGGTTGTTAAGGCCATGATTCATGACCAAGACTTATCAATGTTTCTTTAGGCAGAAGCATGCAACACAACAGTCTACATCCAGAACAAGTGTCCGCACAGGATCTTGGAGGACAAGACACCAGAGGAGGCATTCACTAGTGTGAAACCAGAGGTGAGTCATTTTTGCATTTTTGGTTGTCTAGTTTATATTCATGTATCTGTAGAGAAGAGGAACAAGTTGGAGCCCTCCAGCAGGAAGGGTTTGTTTGTGGATTACAGTGAGACTTCATTCAAGATCAAAGGAAGACAGTCGTAAGCAGGGATGTAAAGTTCGAGGACTTTGCTTCCAGGAAGTCTCATGAGCCTATTCCAGTGACAGAGGATGAGGAGAAAGAAGCTCTGAAGGATGAGCCTGGGTCACCAGCGACTTCTAGTTCAGGGCAACAGCCTTCATGTGAGGAGAAGCCATTGGCTCCTTCCAATTTTGTCAGGAGACCTCGATGGTTCACTCAAACATTGAGGGATGCTCAGAAAAAGTTGAGGCTCCTAGAAGCACATTCAGGGAGAGCAGACCTCTGAAAGAATTTCCAGACTACATGGCATTGATGAGCAGTATCATAGATTTTGAGCCTTCCAATTATTAGGAGGCAACAGACTAGCAGGTATAGCGGGGTGCCATGGTGGAGGAATACACCTCCATCATGAAGAATGATGTATGGGACATTGTGCCAAGACCAGAGGGGAAGTCAATGGTGAGTTCCAGGTGGCTCTACAAGATCAAGCATGTTGAAGATGCCAACATCGAGAAGTACAAAGCAAGGTTTGTGGGAAGAGGGTTCTCCCAAAAGCAGGGAGTAGACTACAAGGAAACTTTCGCTCCAATCGCCAGGTACACTTCCATTAGAGCAATGATGTCCTTAGTCTCCACTATGGGTTGGAGGCAAAGTAACCAGAACAGGACCGGTCATTGAACCGGTCGACCCAAAAAACCGGAACTGAGAAAAAACCGGAAAAAAAAACGGTCACTAAAAATACATAAAATATTCAAATTTTGAAAAATAAATACATATTCATGTGTATCCATGTGAATCGAAACCATTATACACAAATTTGCAAAGTTTAAAAAACAAACCCTAAATTTTAAAAAAAAATGTGAATCCCAGCCCTAAATTTAAAAAAAAAATCTAAATTCCCCCTACCTTTTCCACCCACGGATCATCTTCATGGAACCGGTACGGAACCGGCCGGTTCAGGCAAAAAAACCGGTTCCGTATGAAACCAGTCAGGGGCGGTTCGGACCGATGGAGGCTCAGAACCGGTTGGACCGGCTGATTTACCGGTTCCGGTTCGGTTCTTGTAACACTGGTTGGAGGATACATCAAATGGATGTAAAGACATCGTTCCTCAACGGGATAATTGAGGAAGAAGTGTACATAGAGAAGCCTCAGCGCTTTGAGATCAGTGGGAAGGAGTCCCATGTTTGCAGGTTGAAAAAGTCCTTGTACGAACTCAAGTAGGCATCGAGAACATGGTATTCCATAATCGATGGACACCTGTAGAGTATGGGCTTCACCAAAAGTGAAACAATCCCAACTTATATTTCATATTGTTGAGGTTGATCTGCTCATTTTAGTGTTGTATGTAGATGACCTGGGCTGAATTCGAGATGGACATTGGCATGATGCAATACTTCTTGGGGTTGGAGGTTTGGCAGAGACCAGGGGAGATTTTCCTTGGGCAAAGTAAGTATACAGTTGAGATCCTAAAGAGATTCTGAATGGAGGACTACAAACCCATGGCCAAGCCTATGATTACTAATTTGAAGAAGGTCACTACTTCATACTCACATATGGTGGATCCCACATTGTACAGGCAGTTGATAGGTTCCTTAATGCATCTGGTCAACATTAGGCCAGATACATGTTTTGCAGTGAACACCTTGAGCTAGTTCATGGTGGAGTCGAGGCAGGAGCATTGTGTCACAGCAAAACATGTTTGAGAGGCACAGTGGAGTATGGGATGAGATATCTTGGAGAAGGTGAGGTGAAGTTGCAAGGGTATACAAACTCAGATTGGGTAGGTTGTGCAACTAAGAGGAAGAGCACTTGTATCAAACTCTCTGAGAATCCAGTATTTCATGATAGGTCCAAGCAAATAGAGATCATGTATCACTTCATCTTATATCAAACTCTCTGAGAATCTAGTATTTCATGACAAGTCCAAGCACATAGAGCTCATGTATCACTTCATTCAAGACAAGATTTAGAAAGGAGCAGTGAAGCTTTAGTATGTACCCACAGATTAGCACGTTGCAAATATTTTGACCAAGCCCTTAGCAAAAGAGAAGTTTGAAGCATTCAGGGACAAACTTGGATTGGTGCAGAATTCCTTCCTTGCTAAGAGGGAGTGTTGATGTTTGTAGCTCGGAAAGGAACTTTCGCACAGCTACGTGAAGTCATCCATGTCAAATCTATTTTGTAATTCACTTTATTTATTAAGTGAAAGTCTTTTAATTAGTTGTTGAGTCTAATAAAGTGCATTAGTGATTTAGACTAATCTCAATTGTTGATCTCACCAAGAGATTAGGGTTTCAGCTAAATTATAAAGGCAAGTCAAGGGTAAAAACACATTCATTCTTCACGAAAACAATTTTGTCCGAAGGTGAAGAAAGAGGCCGAAGAAAGGAGAAAACAATGCAGCAGTGACAAGAGCAGCCCAGCAGTGATTGCAAGTTGCAAATCTATCTACGCAGTGAATTATGTACAATTGTATGGAAAGTACCGTACAATCTATGCAATCGTACAGACAGAGTCGTACTGCAGGTTTCTCAGACTTGTTTTGCAGTTTCCTCATTCAGCAGGCAGAAACCCTCATTTTTTGAGGTGTCCTTGTAAGTTTTGAGCTATTAATGAGAAGCTGATTTGAAGGACAGCTTTCGTGTTTTGTGTCTTATGCTTCCGCTGTATTTTCCAGYCATCTATGTGATTGATGCATGCTCAGACTTTTATTTCTGTTATTGAGTAAATTCGAGATCTGATTWTTTTAATAAAGAAGCATAGGTCAGCAGTCACMTAGGGTTTGGAAAATTCACACTTGTGGTACAGGATATTGTCTCCCCTATATGTATTGACATCTTCCATATTGAATAATGAATCAAGTATATGTTTCTCTCTCTTATAATATGGCTTGAATTTATCATCCGTATATTTATGTGATTTTTTGACGCATCAAACAAGCCGCAATGATTGAACATGTGTTAATAGACAATTCCAATCGAAGCAGCAATACATGTCACATGATTGGCTTGCTATGAGCCTTGCTGGTTCATGACAAAAATAAGGAAAATCTTCAACACAAAATATCTTTATAGGTGAATTTTATAGAAATTAAATAAATTAAACACACAAAAGTTATATAATGAAAAACATTCAACCTCTGACAGAGGTGTCCCAATTTAAAAGCTATAAGAGGGCATTCAAATTTTCACCTCATCTTAGAAGTATGAATGAAATTTAGGTTATTTTAAAGACATGGTTAAAATGTAATCAAGTGTCAAGGTGTAAATCAGACACTTGAAACATCAATAATAGGTTGCCATGGCTGCATGCTAAGTCACACGGTTCGGGTTCAAGTTCGGGTTCGACAGGGATTAGGTTCGATTGGGGTTCGAATTTTTCGATGGGGTTCGGATGAGGTTCAGCTTGAGGTTTGGCTATATACAATTTTTCAAAATAATAATAATAATAATCTATTTTTAAGGTCACAGCCAAGCCAAACACCAAATTGGTGTATGAGACCTCCTCCGCCCAGCGATTTTACTGGTAAAGTCTACGGAGGTATACATATAAATATATATAATATAAGAATATTTCAAAATATATATAATATATACTATAATATATAATATAATTCAAAAAATAAATATAAATATTTCAAAATATATAGTAGAATATATAATATAAGATATATAGTATATATTATATATAGTATAATATGTAATATATAAGTAACTTATTTAAAATTGGTTGACTTTATAACAAGTTAATGTTATTATTTAGAAGTGAGAATTGCAACCCGTAACTTTAAACCGCAATTTTAAACAGTAACGCAGATCCGTAAGAACTGTAACCCGTAACTTCAAATGCAATTTTAAATGGTAACCCAGATCCATAAGAACTGTAACCCGTAACTTTAAACGCAATTTTAAACAGTAGCCCAGATCCGTAACCTGTGATTTTAAACGCGTAACCCGGATCCGTAACCTGCCTACAAATTTGGACCCGTAACCTTCTCACCCTAGGGTTTTTCTGTGCTGATTGGCCTTGTTTTATCGATTAATCCAGGATTTGCTTCGTGGGGTGTTAGGCACAATTATTTGGATCATAAATTGCGAGCTTTATTTGCACAGAGAAACTTGGCACGAGATGCAAAGGTATATTGAACGTGGAGACAGAGATAAAGCCCGCGATAAAAGAAACAAAACGCAGAGACAAACCGAACCTAAACAAACTTGAACAAATTTTGAGGTTCGCCAAATTCTGAACCTCAAGGTTGAGGTCCAACGAATTATTAATAGCAGATCAGGTTGAGCTGATATCAAAAGGCAAGGGATAGTCTCCACAGAAATAATTAGATAAGATAGCAGAAGGAGAAGGAAGGACAGAATCTGAATATACACAGAAATTGAGAAGGAAGATTGAAGTGAACCAAGAGAAAGAGACTGAGGTTGGAGACACTCCTGATGCTTCTCGAAGAGCCAGGCAGTAAGCAATGGTAGAGGTGGTTATAATGATTGAGTTCGATCACAGGAGTAGTATTTTCTGGAAGAATTCATCTGAGCAAAGGAAATAAAGGATAGTATTGTGGAAATAAGAACAGGATCATAGCAGAGTTTCATCATCTGCGTGGCACAATGATCAGTTTTCTCAAGCATTAAATAAGAACAGCTACAAAGCTTCATGAATTGGTGATGTTTCTCGGGAATCAGCCTGAAATAAGGAAAAGTTGAAGGGTGATTGGAAAAACAAGAGTTAAAGACAAAAATTGACAGCATGGATACAAAAGTCAGTTGGGAAATTTTAGGCAGTGAAGATTGTAAGAAAGAAGAAACAGGCATTGAGGAAAATAGTAATCCTTTTCAAATGAATTCCTCAACCTAGAGATGAGATGCAGAATAGAACTTTTGGCAAAGAGATTGGCAGCATGTGGGTATCAGGAGATACTTTCCACAGCTGGCGGCTTGCTTTAACCAGCTAGCCAATCTGCATGGCTTACCAAATAGCAGACTTCATCCCTGTCTCTTTGATCGAACCATAATCAGTTCACTCTCCCAATCTTTTCGAGAAACCAGAAAAGCCACCAGAACAGAAATAGATATCTTAGGTTCATCATTTATCAGTGATTCCATCCAATCATGATAAATCTGTCGACCGATCTATCATTGTTGAGTGATGGAAGGTTGAGAAAAGAATATCTAAGGTGGCTTGGATTTGGTTAGGCTGATCAGTGTTTTGTAGTTTCAATAGTTCTGGCAGGTTTATCAGTGTTTTTTTATGGTTTCGTTGCCATTTGCAGTAGGAAGAGAACAGTATCTCAAGGGAAGTTGTAATATGCTAAGTTTGAGTTTAAAGGAAAACCCCACCAGTCTGGTGGCGAACTATTTTAAAAAGGTTTTTTCTATACGAAAAAACAAAGGATAATAAATATAGAATAACCAATACAGCATCAACCTTGAGGCAGGGACTATGTTTACATTTTTCTATATATGTTGCATTTTCCCCAAGTTTGCACTACATAGCAAGTGTTTAAAAATAGTGTTAATAATCTTCTTGCCTAAAATAACCCTTGCCTTGTCTCTTATTGCAAGGATCTGCTGCTTTTATAGGTATTGTCCCATCAGTTCTAAACTTCTATGCTATGGAATTTTATAATAGGGGTCACAACCATCTAAGGATGTGCTTTTTTATAATATCTCAATTACAAAAATCATTATCTCTCCAAAGATGCAAACTTTGACACTGACTTACAGTCAAATAAATCAGTCCATTAATTGGTATAAGGTTACAGGAACCAAGTACTGGTCCCATTGCTTCTGTCCTATGCAGAATTGTAATAGGGGTCAGAACCATCTAAGTATGCACTTTTTCTATATTTTCTTAATAACAAAAATCATCATTCCTCCAAATACGCAAACTTTGACATAGATGAACACTCAATAGAATCATTCAATTGATTGGTATAAAGAACCAAGTAGTGGTAACGTAAGGTAAAGGCTAACCTGTCCTTTTCATTACTTGCTTCAAGTTGCTCAACAGACAGTGAGCGAGGCTTCAAATTTAATTTTGGTCGCTCACTAGATCTGTTCTCCTCCTCGAAGTCAGATGGCCCCAAGGCTTTTACAGTTGCCTGAGTGTTGTTTCCTACACCTTCACTAGAAACCTCAACAGGCAATGAACCAGCAGCAGAGTGATATTCATATGACTTGCTCATCAACCCACCATGTGAATTCTGTCATCAAATGCCAAGGAATTGATAGAATGCATATCAAAAAATTTAAAAGCTTAACTTATGCATGATAACCATATACAAATCCAGATTTTGCAATACCTCTGTAACTTCCAATATTGCAGTCTGAGAAGTAGCATCCAATGGCTTGGTTCGTGGAAGAAGCTTTAACTTGGGCCGCATCAAAACATCAGATTGCACATGAACTGAAGCATCTGTGACACTTGTTGCAGAAGCATGGTTATTTTCGGTTAATGGTGGTCTGTGGCCATTAAGAGGGCTGGATACACGAACATCTTCTGTTGCAAACCTGTTTCTGGTAGCTTCATGGTCAGAACTGTGAGCAGCATTGCTCCCCAATTTAAAGTCTGAATAAAATGTGCTCTTTGCATCCTCGGACTTGAAAGAATCCCTAGAAGTGCCCAGATTCCATGATTCATGAGCACTTTTCGAATTAAAGTGAGACCGAGCATCTTCACAACCATTTTCAACTTGAGGCAACAGTAAGACCCTCTCTTTGAGGTGATTGTTAACACGGTTACCTTCTGTAAGATCCATGACAGGAGACATTTGCCTTGGGACTGTGTTGCCGAGAGAAGTTATCTGATCCTTATCCAGGTCTGCATGGCCTTCAACGTTATTCCTGCTAACATCTCCATAGCCAGAATATTCTACGTTAAGACCAAGCTTTGCATGTGCACAATCTCCAGAATTTGCTCTACTGGTTTCTGCAAAGACAGATCTACTGTCATCTTTATTTCTAAGACAAGGTTCAGCTGCCATATTACGTGCCAGTCCAGTAGGCAAATCTCTGGCAGTATCTGCAGAAGTGTCCCTGTAATTATTTCTTCCGCAATCATCAAAACTATACTCCTTTTCATTGTAGTTATTCTGCTCTACATTAGCTGGGGTTTTAGCTCTTCGGCCAACGTCATTGCCCTCACTAAACCCATAGGTGAAATTTCCAGAATCCAGTCCATTTTTTCTAGTTTCGTGCAACGAATCTAAATGTTGATGATAGTGACTAAATTGCTCAGAATTATGTTCAGCACCTAAAGGTCGTCTAGACTGCCATCTGCCGGATGAAACTTTGTCAACTGCACTGGCCTGAGCGAATCTTGACGCCACTGTCTGTGCAAACAATGGTGGAGTCGATACATTATCATTTCCAGCCAATTCATATCTTGATGAATCTGTTTCTCGGCGAGTAGCCCAGGCATTTGGAGCAGCTGTGGCAGGGGCAAAGGCAGGCCCATCAGATCCACTAACTGCAGATTGAGCTACCACAGCCCATCCAGAATTTGGCAACTGCTTCACTGGCTGCTGCAATGGGGCAGCAAACTGGTGACCAAATAGTGTCTGGTGGTGGGTGTGTGGGTTCGAACCGCGGTCCTGATTAGCAGCTAATCCGAGATCATGCTGCAAAGGAGGCGAATACTGAGTCGGCCGAGTAAGCGATGCCGTATTACCATGTGAAATTCCAACAGCGGCAGATTCGGGCTTAACCTCAGATCGACTAGACACAACTTGTTCGCCAAACCGATCAAGCCGGGATCGGCGATCCTCAAATGTGTGATTAGGGTAATCGCTCTCATTGGCAGAACGACGCGAAAAACTGTCTAGCGGTTTGCGCTCGTCTTCGTCAAAATTGCGACCAATATTTGCGGAGTTTGGGAGGTACGATACCTTGTCTTCAAAACCCCGCTGTATATTGATTGCAGAGCCCTGCCTGCCGCGATGATCACCTGCAGCATAACCCCGGTTAATAGAACCGCCCCAGTTTGTTCCAGTGTTTTGCTTCTCGTGGACGCTCCTATCCGCAACCTTCAAAACTCTGCAGACAAAGGAGCTATACACAGTTCAAACCAAACTCAAAAAACCCTAAGAAAATAATTATAGTAATAACAATATAGCGAGATTTTGTTCTCCCAGTGACTTGTATATAAGTACCCTTATGAAGCCATTTTGCCCTAAATTTTTAGGCATGTTATCCAAGGAGTTTCGAACATTGCTAGGCCGATAAATTTCACTGTAAATCGTCATTTCATATATCCTTAGAGAAATGAAACCCTGGGAAGGAAAGAAACGAAGAATGAACTTACCCGGTGCCCGGAGCCGAGGGCAAAGGAAGATCCGATGGAATGGAACCGCCGTGGAAGTCCTTGAGGGTCATCGTGGATCCGCTGAAAGCCTTCTTCTTTGACATCCTTTCTCTGATTCAGATGTCGATGAAGAATTCTTTTACTGTGCGGGCAGTGGGTAGCCCAGAACACCTCCTAAACCCCCACGGATGCAAAAAAGAACTGCCCCCTTCTAAACATACTGCCTCTACTATTATTGGAATCCCCAGCTATACACATATTCCACGTGTACCTGGAATTGTTCCTTCCAAAACAAATATGCTTTCGGTTTTTTACTTTCATTCTGAGTTGGTTAGGCATTCACATTATCACCGTTGTTTCGGAGGTTTGTGTATGTTCCTGATAAATTTTATGCTGGCGGGGCTTTGCCAATTCAACATTGTAAAATATTGTTTTATTATATTAAATGTATATTTTCTAAGTGGTTAAAAAATATTATTTAAATGGAAGAAATTGAACGGAGTTTTTATATTAATACTAGCACAGCCACTCAAAACTGTGGTTGATGAACGCCTAAAGGTGTGGACAGAAAATGAAACTCACAGCCATAAAACGAAATGCACAACCAGAAAATGAGCGTCTACAGCCAGCACATCAGCGTGCTAAATCCAAAGTTTAATCATTTAAACTTGGCAATCATATAGTGTTACAGTGATTTCTTAATATGATTAGATAAATGTTAAAAGGTAAACAGGTTAACGGATGCATTCAAAAATACAAGGAAGTTATGAAGAGGAAATCATATTCATTGATTTGGGAGGACGACTAAGAATATGCCAGCATCTTTAATTGTTAGCCATCGGATTAGAATTTTAAATTAAAAGGTGATTAATTGTGCTCATTGTCAATAGGTGTACCCTTTCGGTGTAATTAATATTGTTAATTGGAATCCTAAAAATATTATTTTATTATATTAAATGTATATTTTCAAAGTAGTTAAAAGGAATGTGAAGGAAATAAAAGGAATTTTCGTATTAATGTTAGAATCTTAAAAATATTATAATTAAAATAAAGTTATTTGAAATGGTTTATTATTTTAATGATTATTTAAATATTATAATTAAAATAGAGTTATTTGAAATGGTTTATTATTTTAATGATTGTTTTTTACAATAATTTTCAAACTAGTGAAGATTGTAATTTTTGAAAAGAGATATAGAGTGAAAATCCTATTAAATTCAAAAACTTAATATATATTTTAGGGTAATTTTTTAAAAGAGATATAGAGTGAAAATCTTATTAAATTCAAAAATTTAATATATATTTTAGGGTAAATTTTGTAATTAAATATATGATTTATAAAATATGATTTCATTTTAAAGATGATAATGAAATTGTTAGTGATAAGAAATTTAAAAATAATTTGGTTTTTGTGTATATTTTTTGGTGGATAAAAAATTTAATAATAATCTTTGAAAATATCAAATCAAACTATTAAATAAATTTTACTACATAATTAAAAAAAAAACTAAATTAAGTGTTGAACTTTAACTTATAATATCACAAATAAACAAATTGTAGGCATACATTATAAGTGCATAAAGGTATACTAAACATATAAGTGCATAAAAACAATCATTATAAAATTCTCTATTCAATATTATGTAATTACCATTAGTAATTGTGAACTAGTGTATATTACTAAATGGAAAATAAAGAAACTACATACATTATAATGGTCAGATTTTAGCTCATGGGCTAATTTTCCATGGTTTTTCCAATAATGAGATTCATTATTTTAAAAATGATTCACCCAAATTAAATTATATAGGATAAAATTATTTTACCTTAAAAATGGCCAAAATTTTACAAAGACTCTATAAAATACTTAGAAATTTGAATATTTTAAAAAAAAATATTACCAAACATTTATAGTTAACATATGAAGGATTAGTAATATTAGCCAAGGTTTCTACATTTTAAAATAAATTTTCATCCTTAAAATCATTCCGGCATAAAGATAAGCTAAGCATATATCATCATACAAACAATCATTATTGAAATTGTCTATCATTACTAAAATGAGAAGTGCTTATTCATTTACAGTATCCGTAAAGAGTAGTGCAACTATGTCTATAGAAAGCATATAATAAAGATTTTAGAAGAAAAAAAATTAATCAATTAAATTGCATATATGAAATCTATATATCTATAGAATGCATATAATAGAGATTTTAGAAATTACTAAACCCATTTGTGCATATATTCACCACCTACTAGTTTTCTAATATTTAAACAGTTTTTGTTTTGGTTTTTTTAAGAAATTTATACTACGAGTCTTTGTGTGAAAACACAAAAGCAAAGCTTTCAAATGTGTTTGTGTTTGTTTGGCATGCAATATTGAGCGTGAACAAATACATAGTATACATATTCTAGTTCTCATTTGGACAACAATATTGGGCATACACAAATACATTATCGATATATTCTCGTGCTCTTTTTGGAGGAGTTGTGAGTGGGATGCAATTGTCAATATCTTTACCAATTCATTTTGATTAGTCAAGAATCTAAAAAATTGATGAATCGATGTTTGATTGGTTATGAATCTCAAAAATTGATAGATCAATCAATTAAGGGTCTATTAGTTGAAGAGTACAAT
>SNQJ01S0015416.1:26339-41281 GCA_010110895.2 Picea sitchensis | reverse complement strand
TGGGAGAGCCCCAAGACCTAGGGGCCAAGAGTTATCCATCCACTTGGATGGAGAGACGCGTGGTCATCATATCGCTACTAATGAAGAGCTTCCATTGCATTTGTGGGACAAGAAGGGGCTACAAGTGTTAGCGAAGCCATAGAAACTGATACTCACTGTGTCCAGTTACAAATGTTTTGAACAGTTAGACAATAGGTCAAAAAATCAAAGTGGTGTCTATTGTTGAGTTAAATTGTTCATTTTTTATTGTTTTGGTTGGATTTCAACATATAAATTCTTTTGATCTCATCATTGTGTTATCCAAACTTTAATTTTGATTGCAATTATAGACTTTGATATCACTATGCCATTCTATAAAATGTTTCAAAAGAACTTAACTCAATGGTTCTTTAAACAATTTATTTGGTCAATGAGCATTCCCCCTGCTCTGCAGTTCAAGTTTAAGGGAACATGTAGCTAAGATCATTTGGAATCATTAGCGAGCAAGCTATCATCAACTATTTCGAGGATTTTGGAATGCAACCATCGTAATCCCGACTCCCGAGTCTATCACCTATGGGCAGGAAACAATAGAGGTAGATGTTAAGGTTAATTATTGTGGTTAAATTATTATCATAATATCTTTGTAGAATATGTGGACAAGTAGATGATGGTATGTGAATTACTTTTTGTTAACAACAACATTGCATCCCTGCAACTATGCTTCTTCATAGTGAAAATCAAACAGACGTGATTCCTAGTCGACGAATATTCCCACAACACGAATTTCATGGACCCTGTCCTTCACCAAAAGCTCAAAAGGCTTTGTATGAAAACAAATTGCTATAATGACATTGAATTTTGTTTATAATTTTGATTAAATCGATGTTAGGGTCAGGTGTGTCTTATAATCAATCTCTAATTACCAACTTGACTCAACTGAGAGTTACAGCGAAGTATTAAAAGTTGACCCGAGATGTAAAATTTAATAAAATCTCGTACCTTTGCTTTGATGACCATTTTGAGGACGCGCCCATGGTTTAAACTATATCTTTGTGGAATTGGGCATCTAGAGATTCACAAGCGTGATACATATATTTCTCTCAATCTACAAGAGTTTGTAATCCATTATGTAATTGTGGTCTTAGCCATGGCGAACGAGTAGTTGCA
The DNA here is from genome assembly GCA_010110895.2 of Picea sitchensis. Classification (NCBI taxonomy): domain Eukaryota; kingdom Viridiplantae; phylum Streptophyta; class Pinopsida; order Pinales; family Pinaceae; genus Picea; species Picea sitchensis. The sequence goes on along the minus strand of SNQJ01S0015416.1, from coordinate 40,132 downwards.
TGTTAGCAGAGTTTGCATGCAATTCATTACAATGCGTTGGCTAATGATGTGATGAAGTTTCCTTATCTCAATTATATATTTGGGGCATCCAACAAGCATGGAGTAAATTCAACAATTAGCTTTGCCCCATGCCCATTGGATGCATGAATCTGCAATTGAGATAAGCTCAGGGAAGTGTTATGTTAATTTGTTGAATAATAAATAATGTTTGGTTTGAAGCAGATTTATGTTCACAGTGGGTATGTGAAGAAGGAGGTGAGCAAGTGCAATCCGATGTTATTGGAAACACCTTGAGTCAAGTTTGAAACACGTTAGAGCAAAATCCTTAGTGCACGATCATCTTGTGGTAAATTCCAATCAATAGTACATTATTGTTGTTTTTAGGGATGTTCTTGCAAAGAGGATTGTTGGTTTTAAAAGAATGAAGCTTGCATATGTTTAGATGGAGATTTTATGCAGAGTTGTAGTGGCCCCGCCAATAGGGAAACAACTCTCGATATCTACCATCCATCATTCATTTTGATTTAAAGGTGAAGACCTAGAAAACCAAAACACCAATCACTCTAATCATTTCATTAATAAGTCGAAAGAAAACAAAAACACCCACTCATCTATATCTTTTTGGTTGGATATCGTTCTGGTTTTCATTGAATATGAGGTGATAAGTCCCCCACCAAGTGGGAGACCTAATTAGCTTACGATCTCGAAGGGGGTATCCCCTACCTTTATGCCATGCATACTCCTAAGTGGGTGAATGGAAATGCTAAAGTAATTAAAGAGGATTTTTCATACTAATATTGTTAATTGGAATCATAAATATATTGTAATTAAAATGAGAACACTATATACTATTAATGCTTCCTATAAATAAATAGGGAAGATGGAAAAAACGACAAAATTATGGAATTTTCCATTCAACTATTACATATGATTGTGTGTCGATTGTTGCTTTTGAAGGTGTTTTGTTTATTTTTTTATTTGCCTGGATCCAATTATGGCTGACAGAGGTCAACCTTTTTAATGGTTAGACTCTTTCAAATTATAATTGTTTTGAATAAAGCAACCACGTGAAAAGATCACCTCAATACTGGCCTAGGCCTTGCCTAATTTTTTAGCTATTCATGCTTAAAAAACGTTCAGTTCTATCTAGAGCTTTGCAAAACGTTAGTAGTCACTTTATATATGGGTTTGTTAGTTGTGATACCAAAAGGCAAGGCTCTTAGTTTGTTCGTCTTAGCCATACTCAACTCTTTGATAAATTACGAAAAATGTGGATTAAGGGCGTGATCTAAAGATTAACTAAATCACTCCCACTTTGTCGGAATCGTGAGATGGATAGAATTACAGATTTGATTTATACCTTATTTAGATTGCAATTTCGAGCTTTTAGATCAATTCAAAAGCCTCTCAACCTAAGCTTGATATAATTGAATATTTTGATCTATACATTATTTAGAATGAAACTTCAAGCTCATGAATCAATTCAAAAATCCCCTCAAAACTAAAGAGGCAGTTATCAATTATTGAGATTGTAAAACATGCCTGATAAAATTTTATATTTCAAATTTCCAACCAATTAAATAATGGAATATTCACCCAAAAGGCTAGAAAAATAGAGATTTTAAATATATCATTTGGCAAGAGTGATCCAGAAGGACATCGGTGGCCACCCACCTATTCCAATTCGCTTATCTTGGCAGTTTTTTTCCTAGTTTTTGGGTCCTAAACTTTCGGGGCCATTTTAAGGCCCTAAACAACGTTTTTAGGGATCGTCACAATCAAACTACAAGGAAAGTTAGAGTTTGATGGCATAATGTGTAGTCCTCGAGTAGACCTTTCCAACGGGCTATCATGCGCATAATACGAAGATCGTATGCAAAAGTTATGACCCCGAGAAGTTGATGTCCTAACTTACCCCAACGGGGCCCACATGACTTTTGGTGCTTCATCTCCTAAGGTTAGGTTTTTGGATGTCTAGGGTTTTGGCATTTATTTTTATTGTAAAAAGGATTTGAGAGCCTCATTGTAATAATCTTCTTGCAAATAAGCATAGACGTCACATCTCTTCTCAGAGATAAGCTACCACCATTCTAGCAAGCTTGTTTCAGTCTGCATTTTACAGTTTCAGCATATTTCTTATTTAATAGAAGTCAAGTTTTATTGTATCTTTATTATTATTCACTGTGTCTCTATGTTAATATTATAAATCTATGTTTTCATTTCGTTTCGCTCATAAATCATGATCAATGGTATCAGAGCAGTCTGTTCCTTGTCGTTTTTTAGTGTATGTCCCCGACGAGGTCAGGGTATAGAGAGTTGGATCTCGAGCTTGTTTCTCTTGAGGACAACTGCTCTCGCATGCCCAAGAAACCTTCTATGGCAGGCAAAAATAAAGACGACGGGATATGAGATCCTTTCAAAATGTCGCTCAAGGAAGCCCTCGAGCGACAAAGGAACAAGATGATGGACAACTTTTCACAAATCCTTCGACGGTTGCCGACAAGCGACACATCTACCTCAATCGAAGGCGTTGCCCCCTTCAAGGTACAGATCAATTTTGATATTCCTACATCTGAAGGTCAAATAGATGTGGATGTCGTAGATAAATGGTTAAACCTTCTAGAAGGGTATTTCTCTGTCCAAAACTTTTTCGATAGAGAAAAAATTACATTTGTGCTCCTCAAAGTCGTCCCCCGTGTCAAAGATTGGTGGGAGACTTTATGTGAGCAAAAGGAAATAGAGGGATCCACATTATTTGTAGTTGCACCCACTTGGGTTTCTTTTAGGGATGCTATTAAGGAACAATACTACCATGTTGGAAGTTATGACGACATGTATACAAAATGGACCACATTGCGACAGAAAAGAGACCAAACAATGCCAGAGTTCACAAATATCTTCCATACCTTGTGCACCAAGCTGGGTATCAAAGTTTATGAGCAACATCTAGTGCTCAAGTATCGCGATGGTTTGCATAGATACATCCAGGCATAAATGGAGTTTTTGGACATCTCGTCCTTGGGTGCAACCTATCGATATGCCGTCAAAATCGAGTAGAAGCTTAAACAAAAGACGCGGCAGTTTGGTTCTAGGAACCCCTCACAACAAAAGCAAGGCAAGGGCAACCCCAACCCGTAGAAAAAAGGACAGAGCAAAGATGGAAAACCTCAAGACAACCATTCTAAACTGCAAGCAAATAAGGACAATGGAAAGACGAAGAAAGATATCAGGAAGTGGTGCGACTTCCATAAGATCCCATGGCATAACACTATTGATTGTCGCTAAAAGTAGTCATTGGTGGCTGAGGTGAAAGCCTCTGAATCAAATGTGGATTCCGACACCAAGTCAGAATAGAAAAGGGGAGATAAAGCATTGATGTGGAACCTAGTGCCACCTTTGCTACCACAAAGATCCAACCCGATGAACCTGACGAGCTAGAGGAAGGTGAGTGCCTCTTTCATTCACACATGTGGGTGAAAGGCACCCCACTACACTTCATCGTTGATAGTGGTAGCCAGGAGAACCTCATCTCAGCAGAGGTCTTCAAGCGACTAGCCTTGCCGACAACGCCGCACTTGCAACCCTACACCATCAGTTGGCTCCGCCAAGGAAGCGATCTTCGCGTCAGCTAACAATGTCACCTGTCATACGACATCAAACCATTCAAAGATGAGGTATATATCTGATGTTGTTCCCCTTGAAGTTTGTGATGTTCTTTTGGGCCAACCTTATTTATGGAAACATCATGTTGTATATGAGTTTAGGCCTCGCAATGTTATTATTACTTTGAACAAGAAATTGTACAGGATACTCGAGGTAGTCCCACCTAGTGTTATTTCTTTGATCTCTGTCAAGCAATGCAGGAAGGTCATATCTCATACCAAAAAGTTTGTCTTCTTTGTGATTCACTCTCAGAGTGAGCGAAATATTACAGTCACATCTAGAGCCTCTGCGGTCAGCCTCTCCACATAGCAGAAGCAAGTAGATAAGGTCATGGAAGAATACAAAGACATCTTCTCCTCACCTACTGGGGTATCTTTGCACTGTTAGGTCAAGCATTCCATTGATCCAACCCTGACACATTACTACCCAATGGGTCCGTCTATCGTCGCTCTCTGTTAGAAAATGAGGAGATCAAGTGGTAGATCCAAGAATTGCTCCACAAGGGGCACATCCGACCCAACTCATCGCCTTGTGGAAGACCAATTGTGTTGGTGCAGAAGGAAGATGAGACCCATCGACTCTGCATTAATTATCGGGCCCTAAATAAAATCATGGTCAGGAACTAGTACCCGATTCCCCGAATCGACGATCTCCTTAATCAGTTCAAGGGGGGGCAAATACTTCAATAAGATTGATCTGAAGTCTAGCTACCATCAAGTCCCAATAGAGCAAATAGATGTATGGAAGATTGCCTTCAAGTCAAAAGAAGGTATTTTTAATGGTTGGTCATGCCCTTTGGTTTGACAAATGACCCAACAACTTTCACGAGGATGATGGATGATATCTTGCGGCCTTTCACAAAATCTTTTGTAGTGGTGTATATAAACAACATCCTTATCTACAAAAATACTTGGGCAGAACACTTGCAACATATTCAGTAGGTTTTACACACCCTACGGTAGCACAAGCTATATATCAACTTGGAAAAATGCTCCTTCGGCATGGACAGGGTCCAGTACCTAGGCTACATTGTTGATGAGCATGGTGTGCATGTGGATCCAACCAAGATATAGGTCATTTGTGACTGTCCAACCCTAACCACGCTCACTGAGATTTGGAGCTTCTTAGGCCTTGCCAATTTCTATCGCAGGTTCGTGTTGGGATTATCCCATATTGCATGGGCCCACATCCAAGTAACCAAGGGCGGTGGTAAGGCAAAGTTTTTGTGGGGCCCGTCCCAACAACAAGCATTCGATGATTTGAAGCAACGCTTGTGATCAACCCCAGTGCTTTTTATTACCTGACATGTAATAGCCCTTTGAAATTGAGACAAATGCTTCAGCCTATGTCATGGGTGCAGTTCTCACTTAGCATAGCCACCCTATGGCCTATCATAGTGAGACTCTATCACATGTCGTCCGTAAGTACCCTACTTACGACAAAGAAATGTACTCCATTATGCAAGCTTGCCGCCAATGGAGGCATTACATTCTCGTGAAGGAGACAATCATCCACACTGATCATAAGTCGCTACAGTAAATACAGACATAAGGAAAATTGTAGAATGACCGCCATCAGAAGTGGTCCACATACTTGCAACAATTCCACCTCAACATCAAGTATCAGACAGAAAGTATTAACCGGGTCGTTGATTGCCTCAGTTGACCTCTATTCGCGACACTCACCACGGTGCTAGACTCTTGCGGCCATGAGACCTCCAGATGGCCCCACCTTTATGAGAAAGATCCTGACTTCGCCACCACCTACCATATGTTGGGAGCAAACACAACTATCACTAATTTCCATCTTCAGGATGTGCATATGTGCCATCTAGGCCATCTCTACGTTCCCTCAACTAAGAAAGCGAAGTTGGTTTGGGAAGCCCACTACAGTCGGGTGGCAGGACACTTCAACGTAGAAAAGATAGTGGTTGTGTTGTAGCAAAATTTATGTTGGTCGATGTCAACAAGTATATCAGGTCCTGCCCTGTCTGTGTTATTGCCAAACTAACCACTAAGAAACAAGGCGTGTACAACCCTCTGCCTACTCCTGACAGGCCTTGGGAATCCATCTCAATGGACTACATGTCGGGCCTTCCATCCACCAAGAGGGGAAATGACTGTCTTTTTTGGTTGTTGATCACTTTTCCAATATGGCGATCATGGTCGCCTACAAGAAGAGCATCACAATGGAGGCCACTACCAAGCTCTTCTTTGAACGAGTGTGGGTACATTTTGGGATCCCACAAACCATTATCTCATATCGGGATAGTTGGTTCCTCGACACATTCGGGTCGAGCCTCTGGTCACTGCTAGACACCAAGCTCACCAAATCCACTGCCTTCCACCCCCAGACAGATGACCAAACCAAGGTCGTCAAGCAGATGATCGTACATATCCTACACATGTACAATTCCAAGCACCCCCACACATGGGATGAGAGTCTCCCCTATGTTCAACACAGCTACAATTGATCCATCCATAGCTCAACCGACCACATTCCCTTTCAGGTGGGATTGGGATTTCAACCATTAGGTCCCATGGATGTTGCACTACCCCTTGCGGCCACCCAGGTCAACTCGTCACATGCTCCAACTAAAACTGACAAAGCCACTTGGTTCATTGAGCAGATCTACCACATCTGCCAACAGGTTTAGGACATTTTACAGAAGTCAAATGCCAAGTACAATCAACGCCATGATCAACATCGGGTGCCACATAAGTTTTAGGTGGGAGACAAAGTTTGGTTGCATTCGTAGAAAGAACAGCTTACATGTCCCCATCGGAAGATTTTTCCACTCTATTATGGACCTTACACTATCACCAAGGTTGTGGGTGACGATGCTTTTGAGCTCAACATTCCCCCATTCCTTGGCTTGCACCCAGTGTTCAATGTGGATCTCCTTCGACCATATTTCCCACCATTATTGGACACCTTAGAGATAGCAAAAAAATTGACACCAACAAAGCTCAACCCCGATTGCATGGAACAAGCATCCACTGATCATATTGTGGACACACAAGTCAAGAGCACTCACCAATAGAGGATCCAACTTTATTGGGTTGTCAAAGTAGGGCAGCTCCTGCACCAAGGAAAGTGGCTCACCCAAGGCCAAATTCAACAAAAATTTCCTCATCTGATGGGGGAACTCAATTCAATGGAGACCATTGCTTCCTAAGCGGGGAGGATTGATCTATATGGACATCGGTGGCCACCCACCTATTCCAACTATCTCATCTTGGTATTTTTTCAATTTGGTAATTTTTTTCCTAGTTTTCGGGTCCTGAACTTCCAGGGTCGTTTTGAGGCCCTAAACAACGTTTTTAGGGCTCACCATAGTCAAACTAGAGATGAAGTCAAAGTTTGATGGCATAATGTGTAGTCCTTGGATATGCCTTTCCAATGGGCTATCGTGCGTCTAAAATGAAGATGGTATGCAAAAGTTATGACCCTCGGAAGTTGATGTACTAACTTACCCCAACGGGGCCCACGTGACTTTCGACGCTTCATCTCCTAGGGTTAGGTTTTTGGATATCTAGGGTTTTGGAATTTATGTTTATTGTAAAAAGGCTTTGAGAGCCTCATTGTAATCATCTTCATGCGAATGAGCGTAGCCGTCACATCTCTTCTCAGAGATAAGTTGCCACCATTCTAGCAAGCTTGTTTCAGTCTACATTTTACAGTTTCAACATATTTCTTATTTAATAGAAGTCAAGTTTTATTGTATCTCTATTATTATTCACTGTGTCTCTGTGTTAATATTATAAATTTGTGTTTTCATTTCGTTTCGCTCATAAATCCAGATCAAAGAGCCATCATTTTGTTAGTCGTACTCAACTCCTTGATAATTTATGCAAAATCGTGGGCTAAGAGCCATCATTTTCTACTACCATTGAGATTGCATCACAGACTGCATCCACATGTGAGGATGCCCATAGATTCTGTCATTTTGATTTGTACATATTTCTTTTAATTTCCACGACTGTCCAACACATTACTCCCATCAAATACACATCCTTGAAAAGTGTGAGCGGAGAATTTTCAAAATGCATAAACAAAATCAATGGGTTGAGAATCCAAACGGCCATATAAGCGGCAACGTTGCCACCCCATGCATGTTATGAAATCAATAAATAGAATTAACTTTGACCATCTAACATTTTGACAGGTCTTCGTTTATTCAGGGTGCTACCGTGGCAATAAGTGAAGTGACCGATTCATGTGATCTTACGTGTGGAAGGGGAATATGTTGGAACAAGGAGAGAGGAAGAATATTCTTTGCCCTTTTCCATTTCAATCGATCATAACATGAAGAATCTTATCTTCCCTTCCTCGTTTCAATCGAACATAACAAATACCTACTCAACATATATATATATTATCTTTAGCTTTCCTTGACCCCCACACAACCCAAATCATTTAGTCTTTTAAGAGTATGTAACATTTTCCCACTCTGGAATGTGTCCTTTGATAATTTCCCATCCCCCATTACTTTATAGAGGTGTTAAGTCTTCTTTGTGCATTACTTTTGTAGGGGGGATTCAACAAAATGCCTCCCCTTCATGCCTTCACAACCACGTCCTCCACATCCATCGTAGTTGAGCAGTTGCACTGGAAATGCAAATTTCTAGTGTAACATCAAGCCCAACGGATGAAATATGCCCAACAATTGTGACCCGAAAACTTGGTGTTGGGCTCGTGATTTGGTTAATTAATGATGTTGATTAAATCCTTTTTGACCGGTATTATATGTGTATTTAACCATTTTGAAGAAGTTTTGAAGGATTTTATATCAAATTGTCATAGCTTTATACCAGGTATGTGCAATTGATGTTTTGTGATGGTTTTGAGTTTAATTCAGTTCGATTTAATGATTATGAGAAGCTAATGTGCAATATGTGTGTCACAGGGAAAATTCGCAATGCATTTTTCCATCTAGTAGATCGTCTGGTACTCCATATGGCACTGTGTCCGACACTGCATCCAACACTAGGTGCATGGGCGAGTTGGCGGTTGTTATATTGGCATCCTGTGCTAGGCGAATCGGCGACATGGGTTTTGTTCACCCTCGTGGCCTCCAACTACTGAGCTCTTGACATCTTGGATTAAGCAGTTGTGTTGATCGTTGAGTGGTTCGTTCAGTTTCTAGAAGCCAAAGGAAGTTATAGCATATTTAATAGAATTTACCATTTTTAGAGGAGGTCGACCCTTCCAGTGGTCAACCTCTTGGGTTGTAATCATTATAAATACCACAGCAGTGGTCAGACAAAGTGTCAAGAATTGTTAGAATCATTTTGTTGTGTAACTCAAGACATTTCCACAAACTTGTGCTAGATTGCGTTTTTTAATTTAATGCCAGAACCGTGTTGATTAAGCTTAAGATTTGTTGTTGAGGAGTAGCCACGACCTGTTGGGGGGGGCACCAATGGTCTGGGTGAATACTTAGATAGATAGCTTGTGTATTTCAGTTGTGCAATTATCATTTCTTTCATTTTTTGTTATATGTGTTTTTATCATTTTACATGTTGTGTGTTTGTTGTTCATTATTTAATTGTTTAAATTTCCTTTTTGTAGGTTTCTTGAAATAGTTGTTAATATGTTGTGTCTTGTAATCGTTATTAAATAGCTTGCAAGCTACTAATCATGTTGTGTGTTAAATGCTAATTTGAATTTCTGCAGGTTAAAATAGAATAGCTAAAACAAAGTATTTATTTAACACAGAGTACATAGTTTCTTTGGCAAAGTTTTGATGGATTAATAGTTGCGAGTTTTGTTAATTTAATTCTCAATTTAGTCATGCTTTCCTGAGTCTAGTTTGCTTATCAATTTTGTTGTAGTATGTTAAGGTAGAAGTAGAATTTAAATTATGTTTTTATAAGAATTTTAACTTGCAATTTGAATGGTTAATAATAGGATTAGCTTGAGCTCTTGACATCTTGGATTAAGCAGCTGTGTTGATTGTTGAGTGGTTCGTTAAGTTTCTAGAAGCCAAAGGAAGTTATAGCATATTTAATAGAATTTACCATTTTTAGAGGAGGTCGACCCTTCCAGTGGTCAACCTCTTGGGTTGTAATCATTATAAATACCACAGCAGTGGTTAGACAAAGTGTCAAGAATTGTTAGAATCGTTTTGTTGTGTAACTCAAGACATTTCCACAAACTTGTGCTAGACTGCGTTTTTAGTTACAAGTCTCTAATTGTGTGAATTTGCTTACATTAGCATAAGAGTGCATTTGAATTAAGTAGAATAATGTTTTCTTATCATTGATGATTAATGCATAAATTGAGGGATCACATGGATTTTCAGGATAGTTGATACTTCTTCTATGATGGCTAAGCTCTCGTTAGATTGCTAGATTCATACCTTTCATTTCGCTATAGAAGTTAATATTGAATTTATTCCTCTTGAGCTATCACTAATCGTTAGATGCCATCGTGATGTCGTAAGACACCGAAGACATAATCATCATATTTGAAGTTTCTGGTTATTGTAGATTAAGAATAGTTGTTGATTAATATTTGAATATTGTCATGATGCTTTTAATTAAATAGGTTAAGATTTCCCTTTGCAGATTAGAAGTAATTATGAGTTTTATCTTAAGAATAGAGTTCACTTGTTGAATAGTTTTGATGAGTTACTTGTTGAGTAGTTTTGATTAGCTTACTTGCTGAATAAGTTTTAATAGATTAGATGTTTGATTGTTTACCTGCTTACTTGTTGTTGCTCATTGATTTGAATAGATTGATTAGATTAATTTATTGTTGCTATTGCTCATTAAGTTGAACAGATTGAATAGATGACTTGTTTTTTCTCATTAGATTAAATAGTTTAACTTGTTCACAGTAGGGTTTTCATTTGCTTCTTTAGGAATAATCCATCGATCCATTGTTTAAAAATTGCTTAGGGTAAATAGTTCAAGTTCCTTGATAGGGTTTGCTCATTGATAGTCTTTGATTAAGTAGATTAGCTCTTAGATAGACCATCTCCTTAGTTAGATTATACTTCCTCTAGCTTTTCTGCCTTGGCACATATAGTGTTGCAACTCTAAGTTTACTTACCCCGGGTTGACAATTTAATTGAGAGATTTAGTGCATATAGAACACCCATCATTTTTGGCGCCGTTGTTGGGGAGTTGTCTCAAGGTAGGAAATAATTAGGAGATAGATCATTTCTAAACCTTAGCATTAGTTTGGTGGCGGGGGAACTTTAAGACGAGAGGTAAGAACTTGCGCATTTGTTATAGCAGGTTCCCCCAAACCCAATGGTAGTTTTTCTTTTTTCTTTGTTTTCATGAACAAACCTAGGGACCCAAAGGGAAGATACATTAAAACCAAATCAGACCTTTCGACTAAGGTTCCTTCCGACCTTTTTTAGGGGAAGGAACATTCCACTCATAAACTTCGCAGACCGATACCGAAAAACATGAGCTAGATCAACCCAAAGAGCTAAAGTAGTATCTGAAGAGACTAAAACATGGAGCACTATAGAACAAAAAATTGAAGCATCAGTAATAGTGGGACAGGAGGCAAGACCACTCAAGCCTTCCGCAGAACCAACCAACACAACCTTTGTTTTCTTACCACCATAAGGAGATCCTAACTTTGAAGACATCATAGACCCTGAACAGGTTAAAAGCAATGAAGACCCGAATACCTTCCTATTTGAGTTTGACACCTTGTGTAGGAGCTACAACTACTTACAAGATGCCCAAGAACTAAAACTCTTTCCTACCACCCTCAAGGACTCTACACTAAGATGGTTCATGGGGTTGGGAGAATCCAGTATTAGGTCTTGGGAAGCCATGAAAGATATATTCCTTAAGAAGTACCAAGATTACTGCAAATCCAAGGATTCTCGTAATGATATTTTCAAAATCCAACAATTAGAGGACAAGAATCTCGAGGATTATATGGAACGGTTTGCTTATATCTCACAGAAATCAAAATACCATGACCTTCCAGATGATGCAGTTAGGGCTCTTTTCCTTGAGGGAATTTCAGAGCAATACCTAGAGATACTTAACCTGATGGCATCAGGTGACATCTCCCATAAACCATTTGCCGAAATCTGTGAAACGTGTAAGAATTACTCGAGGAGTAGAGCTAAAACAGGGAAGAATGTTCTGGATCCTTATATTAGAAACTTAAAACCAGTTAGTTCAGGTGGTATCACAAGAGTAGAGATAGGGAACCTTTTAGAGAACTTCAAGACATATATCTTAAGCACAATAGGTTCCCAGTTGGACACCCTAAAGATTAAAAAGAAACATGAGGAGGAAAATGCAACAATGAGCATATTTTGCTCAAGATGCAGGAGGAAGCATTCCTCAAGGGAATGCCCATTAGATAACATTTCAGTTTGTGGCTTCTGCACGGAAGACCACTCAATTGAAAAATGTCCATCATTGCCTAGTTTGTTAGCCATCTATAGAAGTGGGGATCATGGGGAGTCCTATTATGCACCTAGGAGGCCATGGCAGCCTAGGAATCAGCCTACATACCCAGATCTACAGCCTCAAGTTCCACCCTATTATCAACAACCACAACAGTGGAACTCACCAAGTTGGAAAAATCGGTCTACATAGTATCACCATCCTTGGCTTCAAGGATGGAGAGGAGGGCATAGCCAAGGGAACCCTCAAGCTCCACCTGTCCCTATGACCAACCATCCTTACCCTCAGTTTCCACCGAACATCCCGCAGCTTCTGCCAGGTTTTGTTCCACCATATTTACCTCCTATTCCACAACAACAACCGCAACAATATCAAAATGCAAGCTCCCCAAGACCAACATTATTACCTGCACAACCAGTGCCCAATCCCAATAATAAACCCACTCAACCTCTTCACAATGTTGAGATGTAGGCCTTCCCGACATATGTTATTTCTCATGTTCCATTGCAGGAGATTCAACTGAGGTTGGGAAAAGTTCTGGACAGGAAGAGACCTTCAATAGTCATCCAAGAAGAAGAAGAAGAAGAAACCCCTAAATAACCCATAGAGGACACTAGGTGGGAAGATGTTATTATTCCTAAGGAGCAAGAACCCAAGCTTCCCCAAAATGAACCTTCACAAATTATGAAGGCCCCTCCTTATCTAGAAAGATTAGTAAACGAGAAACCTACCACCCGACCGAAATTTGACATCTTGAATGAATTGAAGAATATGTGTGTGAAGATTCCCTTGCTACAAGCCATTAAGGATATTCCAATCTACAATAAGGTGGTCAAAGAATTATGTATTAAGAAGCTACGGAGGAAGCAAAAGGATCCTCCAACAGTACATTTGATAGGAGAACTTTCTGAGTGCATATCAGAGCAGCCTAAGGTAGCAAAATATGGGAACCCAGGAAACCCCGTAGTGACCATAACTATTAATGAGGTTTCCATTGGGAACACTCTCATAGACCTAGGGGCAACCATCAATGTTATGATCGTTACTACCTTGGAGGAATTACAGTTAAAACCTCTTCTTAGACCTACCCCAACCATTTTGGAATTAGCAGATAAGACCAGGGTTATACCTGAAGGAATTTTGGATGATATCATAGTTACTTTAGCCTCATGGGAGTACCCAGTAGACTTTCTTGTCATCCACTCAAAGGATCCTACCAAAGGCCATCCTGTTATTTTGGGAAGACCTTGGTTAGACACAACCAATGCATTTATTGGCTGTAGAGAGGGAGAAATGACCATCTTGAATGGATTCTCTATCCAAAAGCTCACCATATATCCACCAGCCCAACCTATCATGGAGAATATATGGTGGCTTGAATGTCCATACGAGAATGAGAACTGGGAAGAACCCATGTTGCCAAGTCATCATTTCTGGGCACTTCAAGAGCACATAACGGAAAATGTGCTAAACCAGTTTATTTCTGCTATCACGTGTGTTGATTTTCCACAATATTTTCCCCAATTTGAGTACATGTTTGGGGAAGAATTTCAGGAACAATTGGACCCATCGATTTTGTCTTTGACATCTTTCATCTTCGAGATAGACGAGTCTTCCACATCTTATACTATGCCCTACGAGATTAGCCCAAGGAAATTTCTACATATAAACTCCGGACTAGATGCAGACCAACAAAAGCAATTAGTAAGTATCCTTAAAAAACAATCAAGGGCATTC